>PVIR01042397.1:0-12265 GCA_004026965.1 Petromus typicus | reverse complement strand
CTCAGATATTTTGTTATATATGTTTGATTGAAAGCTGACTAGAACAACAATAATGATGGCTTTTCTCCATTATGTAAAATCAAGGTTCAAAAGGGCAGCTGCTTGGTCTCTTTCCCACTTGTGGTTTTGATAAAACCGCATCAGTCAGTGCTTTCCCTGGACTGTAAGCCTAACATGTTGAGGCCTATGAATGTGGACTCCTCATTGAATCACCAGCACTCCACTCATGTGGAGGGTACTGAATAAATATGTTTTAGATGACTACCAGAGTTCTATTCCAAATAGCAGAGCAGAAAAGTGTAGAAGCTGCAGATAGAAATGGGCAGATCGATGTGAAAGGAAAACTCAGACACAAAATCATCTAGGGGTGAAAAAAAGAGGGGGGTTCCCCTGAGAAACAAACACTGTAAAGAAGTCAGACTTCAGACAGATCCAGTAAGACCCTTCCAGCAGTCTTCCCCTTTCATATGTTGTGTGTCTACAAAAAAAGTATCAAGAGGACTGCAGAAAGAAACGGAGCTGGAAAGGTGGACAGGAACCAAGTTTCGCTGAGCCTTAGAAGCCATGCAACGAAGAAGAATGAAAGAATTAGAAACTGAAAGGACAAACACACTATTCACCCGACTTCAGCTTCAGCAGAGATATAAATCAAATGGGGAATTTATTGGCTTATATAACTGGAAATGCCAGAGACTCAACAACGTCATCAAGATATTCATTCTCCACTCTCCTTATCCATTTTTCTGTGGTGACTTGAATCTCTTGGGGATTTTTTCCACATGTTGTCTTCTGACAACGCCAGCTCCACTATTAATAAATAAATCACCCCAGCAACCCCTAATGGTTCTGGTAAAAAAAAAATCTTAGAACTGGGGCCGGGGATTTAGCTCAGTGGTTCTGATACCTGTCTTGCAAGCATAAGGGCCCAGGTTCAATCCCCCAGTAACCACATACAATAATGGACATGGTGACTCATGCCCAGCAGCAATCAGAACCATATACCACAGTGCTGGGCATGGTGGCTCACGCCTGTAATCCCAGCATTTGGGAGGCAGAGGCAGGAGGATTGCTATGATGTGAGTATGAGGCTGAGCTCAAGGCCAGCCTGAACTTCAAAGCGAGACCCTGTCTCAAAAAGAAAATCTTAGAACTAACTCATATTGGACAGCTTGGGTCACATGGCTATCACTTATTACTGTGAAAAGCATTCATAAGCCATAATTTTAGGAAGCAAGAATGAGAGAGACAGAGAGAATGACCCCCCCCCCCAAGAAATGAGAGTGCTCTTTCCAAAGACAAAAATGTTGAGCAGGTTAAAAGAATAATAACAATGCACCATGATAAAAAACAAAACAATCAAATGGTGATCAGTATCTTCTTTAAGAATAAAAACTAGAAGGGCCGGGGATTTAGCTCAGTGGTTCTGGCACCTGTCTTGCAAGCGCAAGGACCCGGGTTCAATCACCAGTAACCACATACAATTCTAGATGTGGAGACTCACCCCAGCAGCAACCAGTACCACATACCACAGTGCCGGGCGTGGTGGCTCACGCCTGTAATTCCAGCACTCGGGAGGCAGAGGCAGGAGGATTGCTATGCTGTGAGTTTGAGGCTGAGCTCAGGGCCAGCCTGAACTACAAAGCGAGACCCTGTCTCAAAAAACCTAAAAACAAAAGAAAGAAAGAATAAAAACTAGAGCAATCTTTGGATGGAGAAGAATTAAAGATGATAGAAAGTTCTGGGAGATTTTGGAGGCAAATTCTGAAAGAAGTGGGAATGGATATTGTTTAAATAGAAACACTGAGGGTAGAAAAAATACATAAACTCTGAAAGCTAAGAAGGACCCTGTATCCACCTGACAGAACTTTCTCAACTTATTCAACCCCCCAAATTGGATCTCTTACCAAAACATTTAAACTCTATTTCAACATGTTTAGTAACAGATAGTTCATGTTTTTAGAAAGTATTTACTTTTATTGTTGTACAAGTCTGGTTCTTTAAAATGTCTGCTTTTTATTGTGCTGAAATCTGGTTCCCAACTTGAGTTCAGGAGAAACGAACTATAAATTGACTTCTTTGAGCTGAAAATCTTTGATGTGCTGGAAGATGCTTCATCTTCATCTTCATCTTCTTTTCTCTCTCAGCCAAGCACAATCAGTTCTTTTGACCACATAACTGGTGATATAGTTTCCATATTTTTCTGTGGCCTAGTTCTCTTTTTCAGGATTCATGACAGTTTATATATGGCTCTCTATAAAATACGTTTAAACATAAACCTCCAGAGAAGGTCTGACCATTGTTAAGTTTGGCAGAGCCACCGAAGAAGCTTATCTCAATATGTTGCTCATGCAATTTATGATTTCATTTCTCTTTTTAAAAATACTTTATCACAACTCATTCGTTTGGAGCTTGTGCTCACAAAATCTCAAGATCTCTCTTGTGAATGACCACCAAATCAAGTCTTATATAATTAGGTAAGTAGTATATATTGGGCCAACAGAATGGAATGTTCTATTTTTTTCCTTTAAATCTCTTATCCTGCCAAAATGTGACCCTTCATAACCAAGTGACATAAAGCCCGTAGACCTTGCTGTGAACAGAGACAACCCTCCTGCATGGCATTAGCCCACCCGGTGTTTGGGCTTAAACATTAACTCTCAGGTCTGATTCCCAATAACTTGGCTCATATTCCTTGCTAATGCCTTGGTCATGTATTTCATCCTCTCCAACAGTGTGCGTGTGTGTGTGTGTGTTTGTGTGTGTGTGTGTGTGTGCGCACATGCACGCACTTATATGCATGTGTGAGCACAGGAGTGTGCAAACTTTGATCTGTGGACCTAAGTCAGTCACTCTCGATCTTTACTTCTACTTTGATTTTGTGCCAGCTGTTCTGGATGAATGTACGTCTTGCTACCGATAAGCTATTCTACCCTCTCCTAGGTCCAATTAAGAAGTGGCATCCAGAACAGCATTAAAGGGATTTCTAATTAGTCACACCTGCCCGGTGCTTTACAGAAAGAGTCTCAGTGTCCTGACTAGCCATCACTAATGACCAAACTGTCTGATGAGACTTCTACCCCAGTCCGAGATTCCCATACATATATCTCCTTATCCTCACTGTAACTTTGAAGCCCTCTATAGTATAGCTACCTCATCTAGATCTCTTGATTTCATTATGACCCCCCATCACAGAGTCATAAATACAACAGTTCCTCTTTATTTTCAACTTTTTTTCAGTACTGAGAATTGAACCTGGGGCCTTTTCACTGATCTCCATGTACACCCCTTTTTAAATATTTTTTATTTTGAGACAAGCTCTCACTAAGCCTCTAAATTGCCAAAGCTGGAGTCAAACTTGTGATCCTCCGGCCTCCGCCTCCTAGAGTGCTGGAATTACAAGTCTGTACCATCATATATGATTCTTGGTTGTCAATTTGATTGGCCTGAGAGATGCCTGGCAAATCATAAAGCATATTTCTGGGTGTATCTAGGAGGGTGTTTTTAAAGACCACTGCCATGGATCAGAAAACAAGGTGGGAAGAGCCACCCAGAAAGTGGGTGGCATCACCCAGGAGGCTGAGGGCCCAGGTGGAAGAAGAGCAGAAGTGGGAGGAGGCCATGAGCTGCACCACGTGGGACACCCAGTTTCTTCAGACTTTCAAAGTGAGGTCACATCAGTGACTCTCCACAGTTTCCGGCCATTGGCTTCAGACCGGGACGATAACTTTGGTTCCTTTTGCTCCAAGGCCTCCCGCACCTCACATTTGATCAGTGGTTTCTCTGACTGTCCAGCATGCAAATAGCCAATTCAGGAGATTTCTGTGTCACTGAAATGTTTAGTACTCTCATAGTATGAGGTGTGCAGCTAGCCACTGATCAATAAATCCCTTTCCTAATTATATACTAGTTTTGTTCCTCTACAAAACTGTGACAAAATTTTCATACCAGGAGTGGAGACTGAGAAGCAGAACCAGAAGGATGAATAGCCCTTACTGGTTTTATGATTTCTGGAGTTGGCTAATTTGATTACACCTACAAATTCTACTTATAGCATAGACAGCACTGAGGGTCCATGCGTGAACTATCTAAACAGAAACACAGGTAAGAACATTGGCTACTCGTAATTTACCACTTATGAGAGGAATTCAGTGACTCTATGTATGATTTCTTTTAAAATTAAGGAATATAGTGATGCTGTCTGGTTGTTTCTGGAAACACTGGACAAAATCAAGGGAAGGAACGAGCTCAGGGTTTTAGTTTCCTAGCTCCACATGTAAATAAAAACCTGAAGGTTTCTAAGTGTGTCCTGAAGGACAATATTTTCCTGTAGAAGCGGGATGTCTTAGTCATTTCCTCATTATTGAGAAAAATATCTGACACCTGCAAATAAAAGGAGAGGTTTATTTTGGATCACAATCTGCAGAAGTTCCAATCCATAGTCAGTTGGATGACTATGCAGATTGGAACAAGAGGTAGAAACCACATTGGACTTGTTGGTGAAGCAGAGAGTGGCAAATAAATCTCACTAAAATTCAGGAGACTTCTGTGTCACTAAAACGTTTAGGACTCCCATAGTATGAGGTGTGCAGTGATAACTCTTTTAAGATAAAAGATAAGTTGTTGCATCTGGCTTCTGCTACCACCAAGAAAGTAACACAATATTTATTGGTTTTATTTGGATTTTTAAGAAGTTCTTCACATGAATTTATTATCCTGGCTCATCTGCCTAATAACTCAAAAGCTTCTAGTTTTGATTGGGATCTAGAACAGGAGAAGGTTCTGCAACAATTCAGCTGTTATGCAGGCTGCTCCCTGTTAGGCATATGATTCAGCAGATCCATTGGTATTTGTGCTATAGGTAGTAGATATGGATGCTATTTGGAGCCTCCAGTGGGTCCAGATAGGGGAAGAGGCCCTCAGGATATTGACCAAGGTCCTGCCACCATCTGTAGATGACTATTCTCCTTTTCAGAGACAGCTCTTGCTCTACTACTGGACATTAGTGAAATGCTTGACCATGAATCACCAAGTTTCCATGTGGTCTAACCTGCCCATCACAAACTGAGTGGTCTCTGACCCACAAAGCCTTAAAGTCAGACATGGGAAGTTGCAATCTATCATCAAGAAAAACAACTACGTACATGATCATATCTGAATTAGCTATTTTCCCAGTTGTTGAGGCAAACTACCCAATGGCCACAACTCAAAGGAGAAAAGTTAATTCTGGTTCACAGTTCAGGAGATTCAATCCATGGTCAGCTGGCTCCAAGTCAGAAATACCCCTGTGGAAGTGCAGGGTAGAGGAAAGCTGCTCATCTCCTGGCAGCGCCCCCCGCTGACACATCTCTTCCAACCAGGTGTCACCTGCTAACAGCGTATTTAGCTCTGAACCTATCAATGGATCAATCCACTGATGATAAAGCTCCTATTATCCAATCATCTTTTAACACTTCTAAACACATGAAACTCTGGGGGGACATTCGGGTTCTAAACTCTAACAAGGCCCCAGTAAGACCTGAAGACAAAAGTAAGTTACATGAAGAGGTGGCCTAAAGGTCCATGGTTCCTACTCCTGCTGTACTATCTTCTGTCCCCCAGGGTGCACTTAGGCCTTTGCGGTGTACCCTCTGATCGGCAGGCAGAGGAAGAGAGGACTAGGGCTGGATCTATAGATGGTTCTGCATATTATTCAGGCCCCTCTTGGAAGTGGACAGCGGCAGCGCTACAGCCCTTCCCATAACATCCCTGAAGGAAAACAGTGAAGAGAAATCTTTACAGTGAGCAGAACTTTGGGCAGTGCCTCTACTTTTCACATTTTGCTTGGGAGGGAAAATGCCCACATGTGGGACTATATCGATATTTATGGGCTCCAGCCAACAGTCTGACTAAATTGTCAGTCAGGGATGGCATATAGCTAGAAAGTCGATGACAAAGACATTTTAGTGTTTTTGGGTTTTTTAAAGTTTTTTGAGATAGGATCTTACTTTGTCATTCAAGATGGCCTTAAATTCACTATGTAGCCCAGGATAGCCTCGAACTTGAGCCAGTCCTCCTGCTTCTGCCTCCCAAGTACTGAGATTACAGGTATGAACCACCCCACCTGGCATTGTGGTGTGTAGTTATTGGGGGCCGAACTCAGGACCTTGTGCTCGCCAAGCAGTCTCTGAAACCACTGAGCTAAGTCCTCAAGCCCCAAAGACATTTTTGGAAGAATTATGTGGACAGACATCTCCAGATAGGCAAAGGACATGAAGATATGTGTACCCCATGGGCCAGGGAGTTAGCTCAGTGGTTCTGGCACCTGTCTTGCAAGTGCAAGGACCTGGGTTCGATCCCCGGTGATCACATGCCATACTGGGCGTGGAGACTCACACCCAGCAGCAACCAGTACCACATACCATAGTGCCGGGCATGGTGGCTCACGCCTGTAATCCCAGCACTTGGGAGGCAGAGGCAGGAGGATTGCTGTGATGTGAGTTGGAGGCTGAGCTTATGGCCAGCCTGAACCACAAAGTGAGACCCTGCCTCAAAAAACAAAAAAACAAAAAACCAAAACAAACAACAACAAAAAAAGATGTGTGTACCCCTTTAGCAAATGCTTATTTAAAGGTGACCTAACAAAGGAAAATTTTAAGACTCAAGTGGTTAAGATGACCTGTTTTGTAACCAGCAGTCAACTTCTCCAGCCACCCTTGTCATTGCTCAGTGGCTCATAAAGGAAATGGCCGTGGTGATAGAGATGGTGACAGAAATGGGTTTGGCAATATAGATTTCCACTCACCTAAATAGACCTGGCTTTGTCCTCTGCTGAGTGCCCAGTCTGCCAGCAGAGAGACCAAGACTGAATATCCAAAATGGCAACATTCTATGAGGTGATCAGCCAGTGACATGATAACGGGTTGATTACACTGGTCTGTTCCCACAGTGGGAAGACAGCACTCTTTTCTTACTGGAATAGATGCTTATTCTGAGTATGGATTCACGTTTTCTGTACATAATGCTTCTGTCAGTACCATCCATGGGCTTACAGAATGGCTTAACTACTGTCTTAGTATTTCACATAGCACTGCTTCTGACCAAAGAATTCACTTTATTGCTGAAGAAGAGAAGTAAGAGGCTCATGTTCATGTTACTGATGGTCTTGGCATATTCTCCACCACCCAAAAGCAGGCTTGATGGAACAGACTGAACTTTTGAACAGTGCTGTGCCATCAGGTAGCAAGAGCTTGCCAGGTGTGGGCAAGCTTCTCCAGAAAACTGTATAAGTGCTGAATTGGTGTAAAATATATCATACTGTTTCTGTCATAGCCAGAATTCACAGATCCAGAAAATGGGAATGGTACTACTATACTACTCTACAACAAGGGAGTCATTAGTAATTAACTCATTTGCCTCCTCTTCCCATGAACTTATGCTCTGCTATCTCAGAAGTTCGGGTTGGGGTTGGGCACAGTACAACATAATATTCTGTTGAATTGGAAGTTAAGACCTCTTCCTGGAAAATGTGGGCTCCTCATATTTTTGAATCAACAATCTAAGAAGGGAATTACAGCCCTGATGTAGCTGACTGGTCCAGATTCCCAAAGGGAAATTAGACTACTACTTTATAGTGGAGTTAAGGAAAAGTATGAAAGTATAGTTATCTCCTAGTATGGCCAAGCCTTATTATTAAGGTTAATGGAAACTAAAACAATCCAGTCCAGACAAGATAATAAATGGCCAAGACCCTTTAAGCATTACGTTGCAGATCATCACCCCCTCCCCCATTTAAAAAATAAAAATCCTGAGATGCTTGCTGAAGGACACAGAAAGAAGAGGAGAGGAAAGTAGTTATATGCAGCAGCTACAATCACATGATCAGTTACAGAAATGAGGAGTACAGTTGCCATGAGCATTTTCTTCCTACTTTGTTAAATATGTTTGAACATATATACACATGAAGCAGATACCTTAGTTTTCTCTCCTGTCTTATTTTTTGGCATGTAATACAACACAATAAAGTCATACTTAAATGCTGTTATATCTGTAGTATAGTAATTAAGTTGTGGGATATCAGGGAAAGTGTGAGCATCACTCAAAAAACTTTGCTTTCTCTTCTGGGTAAGGGATTCATATTTTTTTTATTATAACGTAACAAGATAGTTGCATTATAACAGGTCACATTATGACCTTGTGGTCTGTTTTTGGTATTCAGTGTGATTTAAGGAAATGAGCTTGGGTGTCAAACTGACAAGAGTTAGATTTGTGAAAGCTAAACTTGATTGCCAACTTCATTGGCTTAAGACACCTAGGAAACTAGTAAAACATTCCTCGGTGTATCTGGGAGGGTGTTTCTGGAAACAACTGACATGTTGATCACCAAACTGTGGATGAAGGCCTGCCTTAAATGCTGGTGGCACCACCCATAGGCTGGAGATCCAGATGAAACAAAAGAAGAAAAAGGGAGTTGCCACCACCTGCGAGCTTGATTTTCCTCGAGTGGGTGAATCTTTGGCTGCTGCTGTCACGTCTTGATATTGATTCGAGCTGCTTCAACCCTTTGTTGTTGATTCACACCAATGATTCTCCAAAGACCTACAAGGCTGTCAGCCTCAGACTAGGAATTGCATCATAGGTTCCTCTTGTTCTGAGGCCTCCAGCCTTTATTGGAATGAGCAGCTACTGGTTCCTGTGGCTTTCTGGCAGGTGAACAGCCACTGAGGAACTATCTAGCCACTGATCATGTAAATCAGCCTAATAAATCCCCCTTTTAAATTATATATGTTCTATTGGCTCTGTTCCTCTAGAAAACACTGATATACTGACTCTTTCTATGGGGCTGTGGGCTTCCCTGATCTATTATGCGCACAACAATTTGCCGTTTTGGAAATGCTAACACCTATACCTAGAGACCTCTCTTATTCACTGCCCCAGGCCCCTTAAAACCAGCAGTTCCCTAACCTTCTTAGTACCAGGAACCAGTTTCATGGGAGATCATTTTTCCACAGGTGGGGGTGGGACAGTTTAAGATTAGAGTCTCATAAGCACTTGCAGTGGGGTTTGCAGTGGGTTAACATCTAGTGCCACCACTGATCTGATAGATGGAGCTCAGGCAGTAATGCAAGTGATGGAGAGGGGCTGAGGACCCCCTGCCTTCAATCAGACCTTTCCAAAGTGAACTAAGATTTGCCTGTCCCTTGCAGATTTGGTGTTTCCACTGCTTGTCTTCCCCAACAGAGGTTAGTTCCTTTGCTTCAGTTAGTTGCCCCAGCTCTCTCTGCTCAACATTGCCCTCCTAGCCACTTGAGCTATACTATCTACCAGGAGGTCCTAGGTGCCTTGGCTCAGAGAAAGTGCCAACTATGATCGACAGAGAGACTGTGCCAGGGAACACTGAGGGTATGGAAACAAGTGTGGGTCTGGAAGGGAAAAAATGAAACCCCTTCTCTGACTCTAAAATGGGCAAGTATAATGTATTGGAGTAGATATCAACTGCCCTTCTGTCTCACTTCCCATAATTCATGTTTTCAAGAATGAAAACAGCCTCTCTCTCTCTCTCTCTCTCTCTCTCTCTCTCTCTCTCTTTTTTTAGGTTTTTTTGACACAGGGTCTTGCTTTGTAGTTCAGGCTGTCCCCAAGCTCAGCCTCAAACTCACATCACAGCAATCCTCCTGCTGTGATGTTAGCACATCACAGATCATGAGATCATGGGTATTTAGGTCAATGTAGCATGTAGCTTTACAGCAGGTGGGCTTGTGACAGGATCACCGTCTCATTCAAGTAGTTAGCTACTTGTTATATCTGTTAAAATTATGCCTCCCAAGTGCTGGGACTACAGGCGTGAGCCACCACGCCCAGCACTGTGGTATGTGGTACTGATTGCTGCTGGGGTGAGTCCCCATGCCCAGTATTGTTATGTGGTTACCAGGGAATCAAACCCAGGTCCTTGAGCTTGCGAAACAGGCGCCGGAACCGCTGAGCTAAATCCTTGGCCCAACAGCCTCTCTTTAAAAGGAACTGAGCTCCCGAACTCCCAGTGTGGTGCAAGGATTCAGACCTGTCCAATTGGATTGATTTCTCACCAGCAGCTCCTTGTTAGATTGTGTGCATGGTCATCAAAATGTGATCGATTTGTGGTTTTCGCTCACACATTCTGAACCCCTGAAAATGAAATGCTGCCTTGGAAAGCAAAGGTGAAACAGAAGTGTTGGGAATGTTCTCTTCACCTTCCCAAACTTCTTTGTGCGTGATGACATTTTTGTATTTTTTTTTTTTTAAAGAGAGGAACCAGATGTTTCCCCAAGGGAAACTCTCTAACAATGTCTTTCTCAAAAATAACACACTGGAGCTGAGGGGTACCCTCAGGATTCCCCAGGTTGTGATCATGAATATAAAAACACTTTTCTTTACTATGCTTAAATTAGTAGGCCAGAAAGTGGAAGTAATACTTCTTTGCACTTCTTAGCTAGGCTAACATTTAAAACCAGAAAGTCAAGCTTACATGTATGGAACTTTTCCAGCAAAATAAAAAGTACCTGGAAGACCATCCAAATGAAATCATTTAAAAAGAAGCAATACTGATATATCTGCTGAGAACTCATATATCAGAATGTTTAATCCTGATCCAAGGATGGCAGTCTATTGGCTTTCATCCTGCTCACTTGAAGACAAAACACAAATTTCAAAAGGATAAAAACATAAAATAGCACTCAGAAGAACTGCCAACCTGATAATGTGGACATATTAGCAAATGTACTCAATATTTCTTTCATCAGAGAGTAAAAATTCAGTCTTACATTTAATATAGGCTGTATAAAGGGTATTAAGATAAATAAAATATCCAGTTACTTCAGAATAAAAACTACTGAGAATCATAGTGAGTAAGAACTAGGAAGAAAGAAAGGAAATGAATTCAAGAGCTCATGAAAAGAAAATAAAATCAGCCCGCATAGTGAGTTCAGGGACAATCTCAACTACAAATCAAGACCCTGTCTTTAAAAAAAAGAAAATAAAATCAGCCCTCCTTGTGTAATAGGAAGAAAGACACACTTAGAAGGAGGCAGAGGTGTGGCATGGAGAAAGAACAGGTGAGAAGGTGGACAAAGGGAAGAAGCATCAATTCCCTTTCCTGGAGATCACCAGGCAACAGACCTGTTCTCCTCAACAGACTGGAAGACTTGTGACGATAATGCTATGGTTTCCATAAGTGTCCTCACCAAGGGCCAAGTGTGATCAAAGTCTTGGTCTCGTAGTGGTGGCAGAACCTTTGAGAGACAGAGCCTACTGGGCCTAGTAATGAGACCTCAGGCATTGGAGGATAGTCCCTTCAGGAGACCCTGGCCCTTTCCTTTCTTCTTTATCCCTGCTTCTTGGCCATGAGGTGAGCAGATTTGGTCTATCAGATGTTGCCTTGTCCCAAAGCATAAGGGCCAACCAGTTATGGACTGGAACCTGCAAAACTGTGAACCAAGATAACCTTTTACTCTGTATAAATACTTTATTTCAGGTACTTTGTTATAGAAACAGAAAACTAACTAACACAGGTAGGAACTGGATCTATTTTGTCCCTACTGTAATACTCACTACTTAGCACAGTGCATGGTATATTATAAATTCCCAATTAGTATTTGTTGAATAAAATCATGAGACAATGTGGACTTTAAGAAGAGAAAAATTCTAGAAAGAGCTATAATAAAACCAGAATCAAAAAGAAATGAACACTTGGGTTACTAATCCAAAGTTAGTTGGTGGCACACATTTAAAGAGAACTAAATCATTTTTCCTAAGTTAAGAAACAAGAATAAAGAAGGCAGGGAGGTGTGAAGTGTCATGATCAGCAGAATAGAAAGGAAAAGAGAGAGGGTGGGGAGGCCAGGCTGGAAACAGGAGCAAAGGTAGAAATGCCTAGGAGAACAGAAACAGATTGGCAAGATCATGAGATCATGGGTATTTAGGTCAATGTAGCATGTAGCTTTACAGCAGGTGGGCTTGTGACAGGATCACCATCTCACTCAAATTCTGTGAGTATTCAGACGTGGACTGTCTCATTCATTTTCTCTCACAGCCTGAGATAAGTCAGGGTTGAAACAGGATCTCACTATGTGGTCTACACTGGCCCTGAACTCACAGTGATCCTCCTTTCTCAGCCTTCTGAGTGCTAGGGTTGTAGGTATGTGCCACCATGCCTGGCACTGTAGCCTAATCTTTAATCAAATAGAAAGAGAAGGACAAAAGAAAGAGATGAATTAAAGACAAGTTAGCTACTTGTTATATCTGTTAAAATTAT
>PVIR01042396.1:0-12255 GCA_004026965.1 Petromus typicus | reverse complement strand
TTTTTTTTTTTTTTTTTTTTTTTTTTTTTTTTTTTTTTTGTTTTTTAGGTTTTTTGAGACAGGGTCTCGCTTTGTAGTTCAGGCTGGCCCTGAGCTCAGCCTCAAACTCACATCACAGCAGTCCTCCTGCCTCTGCCTCCCAAGTGCTGGGATTACAGGCGTGAGCCACCATGCCCTGCGCTGTGGTATGTGATGCTGATTGCTGCTGGGCATGAGTCTCCACACCCAGTATTGTATGTCTTACTGAGGATTGAACCCAGGTCCTTGTGCTTGCAAGACAGGCGCCGGAACTACTGAGCTAAATCCCAGCCCAGAATATAGTATAGGGCAACCAAACCGGGCAAGGGGTTTTGGTCAACAGGATTTGGAAAAACATGAGGGGCTTATTACAAGATGCGATAACTTTTTAATGTCTTAACTTTTCTAACAATGTCTAGTAATATCCTCTGACATTTTTTTTAGGTTTTTTTGAGACAGGGTCTAGCTTTGTAGTTCAGGCTGGCCCTGAGCTCAGCCTCAAACTCACAGCAATCCTCCTGCCTCTGCCTCCCAAATGCTGGGATTACAGGTGTGAGCCACCATGCCCCGCACTGTGGTATGTGATACTGGTTGCTGCTGGGTGTGAGTCTCCACACCCAGTACTGTATGTGGTTTCCAGGGATCAAATCTGGGTCCTTGCACTTGCAAGACCGATGCCAGAACCACTGAGATAAATCCTTGGCCCTCTCTGAGAATTTTTTAAAAGAGACCGTATTGCCCAAATATTACTGCTTCCTTATATTTCTATTGGAGGTTCTTGCAAAGTGAGAGTAGGGGGATTTGGTAGTACTGATGTCAGAAGGCTTCACTGGGTTTCATCTTTGCAGGCTAATGCCCTTGCTAAAAAGTATGAAAAATGAAAAGCAATTTTCTCAGGATTGATGGCAGGGTAGACATCACCATTACAACTTTACAACATTGGCCTAAGAAATGACCTTTAAAAAGAGCAAATTATTCTATGCAAGGAACAGGGGTCAGAAGCCATTCAAGAAACTTTTCAAAATCAACAGATACACATTTGGAAAGGGCCTGCAGGCCAAAAAGCCTCTAGACAGCCTTATATTCTAAGGGTGCCAATGAGTTTATGGGGTAGGGATTTGATGAGTTAATGGATAGTTCAACTAATTACACTTTATTATTCTGTTTGGAACCAGCAAGTAATGACTCAAATGGGTTATCACTAAGGTTATCTCCCAGGTAAAAAGAATCAAGGATGATTGAAGCCTGTTGAGCTTCAAACGAAATTGGATAATTGGGATTTGGAGCAAAGTTTTAGTTGGGTTCTCCGAAGTGCCTCTGCCTTTAAAAATTTATCGACAAAATTATGATCCTATCTGGGGAGATCAGTGGTCCCTTACAAAATTTAATTGGAGGCATAATCACAATTAATTCAAGAAAAATTAATAAAGAACATACTGAATTTTTCTCTTCTTCTTGGCCTTTTCCTATTTTTATTATTAAAGATAAATCTAGTAAATGTAGGCTATTTGCAGATCTCTGACACGTTAATGATTCTGTGAAACCTATGTGAACACTTCAGCCTGGGTTCTCTGACCCTTTCATGATTTCTAAGTTTTAGCATATTACAGTAATTGATTTACAAGACTGATTTTATGCTATTCCTTTGCATAAAGAGAACAAGAGTCATTTTACTTTTCCTCAGCTGGAATTAATAATCAGGCCCCTTCCCAGAGATTTTGATGGACTGTTCCCTTTCAGGGAATGATGAATTCCCTGACTATGTGCCAACATTTTGTTAGCATTGTTCTGCATCCTGTCTGAGATCAGTTCCCTGATATGATTATACATTACATGGATGACCTGTTATTTGCATATTCTGACCTAAGTGCTTTGCAAGAGACATTTTGAAGCTGCTAAACAGCATGTTTTTGCAGCTGGTCTTGTAATTGCTCCAGACAAAATCCAAATCACAGAATCTTACTCTTATCTAGAATATATTGTCAACAGACAAGTGGTTGAGTCTCAAACTATGCAGTTAAAAACAGAACATTGAAAAATTTTAAATGACTTTCAAAAGTTAATTGGTGATATTAACGGGATTTGGCTTGCTTTAAGAATTCTCAACTAGGAAAGGCAACATCTGTTCAATACTTTTCAGGAAGATTCAGATGTTAACAGGCCGCATACGCTCTTAACTGAAGCAGTTCAAGATCTACAGCTTATGTGAGATAAAGTTAAACAAAATTTTCTTTGTGGAGTTGATCCTAGTTAACCTATTAATTTTTATGTTTTGCATACAGAACAATCACTCCTGGCATTATAGCCTAAGAAGACAAGAATTTAGAATGAGTTTACTTGAAGCATCGACACTCATAACACTATCATGTTTTACATTGTACTTGTAACTGTTTTAATCACTCAGGGACACTGATGAATTTGACATTGAACAGGAGCTGGTCCTGTACTAATCCTTTTACATTTTATTAATGAAATTTTCTCAATTTTTAAAAAATTTCCTATGTTATTACAGATTCCTTTACAAGACTATCATTGTAAAATAGGTTACCATCAGCAAGAAAATTATAGGATTTTTTTTCAAAAATACAATAGATTGTAACAGATATTATTTATCTTAGCCCTATTACTAATGCTTCTACATTTTTCATAGATGGAATAAAAATAGGAAAAGCAGCCATTTGGAACGAGAAAAAATATTTTGTATTAACAACTTCTTTTACTTCAGCCGAAAATGAATTGCCGTCATATCTTTATTACAAAGGGAACATTAGGCAATTAATATTAGTCTTATATTCCTCATTAGTCTTATATTCCTCATTCCCCTTTGCTAAGATTGGTAGAGTGGAATGAATAGGTTCCTGATGTTTATGTTAATGATTCTACTCACATTCCCTCACCTTGGGGAAAATGCAAACCTTTAAATCCAGGAGAAGGGAGGACCTTTAAAGTTTCTTTAGGATATGACCTTTAATCTGTTTGTGTGAGAGCTGTAGAATTATGTCTCAAGGAAAATCACCAGCTTTGGGCCTATATTCTCTCCCCAGTTCATCAATCTAGAACATTAATAGGACTTTAAACAGCATTAACCTTTTCAGAATATGAAAATGATACCACTGCCATCAGAAAATGAGACTATCCTGATTGCAGGGGTATCTCCTATAAAAATTAACGATATCATCCTATTTCCTGGTAAGATGCCAGGGTAAAGAAGACTATCAGGGTCAAAAATCATACTATTGTTGATTAAATGCTCCATAGAAAAATTTTAAGTAATTGTCCAGATGACATTAATTCTGCTGTTTGCAGTTATATCACTAATGTTGACTGGGATCATTCTCACCATTACTAAGAAAATGGACTTATGATGTGGTATGATGGGGAAATATCTATATCTCAGCCCTGTACCATAGTATGAGATGAACGATATTTAGGACCTGAACAATGGAACTTGGGAAATTGCCTGCTGGGACAGGCCTCTTTACTATATGGAAAGGAAACTACGGGGAAACAAACAATCTATGTCTGATTATTGATTTGCCTATAATTCTACTTATTATATGTCACAGCTTGTGTTAAATTTCCTTTTATAATTGTTATAGGGACTTTAATTGTTAATAATATTATTCAAAGTACTGATTGTTTTGACTGTAAATTATATTCTTATATTAATCATTCTATTCCTTTTAATTATTCTCATGAAAGTTTAATTATCTTTAGGAAAGGAGGGGCATATGACTACCTATAAATTAAACAAAACTATGTGAATAAAGCCCCATGACAAGATCAGGGAGAAATATTATAGATAAAATTTTAAGAAGAAACAAAAGAAAGATTTATAGAATGGGTTATATTAGGAATTCTAAAGCCTATTGCTATCTGTGCTACTGCTGCTGCAGCTGGCATTGTTCAAAATTGGCAAAAGACTCTTGAATTTATAGGTTTCACAAACAAAAATTGATAACATTGGGCCAGGGAGTTAGCTCAGTGGTTCCGGCGCCTGTCTTGCAAGCGCAAGGGCCCGGGTTCAATCCCCGGTTAAACACATACAATACTGGGCGTGGAGACTCACCCCAGCAGCAACCAGTACCACATACCACAGTCCCAGGTGTGGTGGCTCACGCCTGTAATCCCAGCACTCGGGAGGCAGAGGCAGGAGGATTGTGATGTGAGTTTGAGGCTGAGCTGAGGGCCAGCCTGAACCACAAAGCGAGACCCTGTCTCAAAAAAAAAAAAAAAAATGATAACATCAAGAACAAGTTTGGTAAATTACAAGCTATAGAATAAATGGGAGACCAAACTGTTGATCTTCAAATCCAGATTTCATTAAAATGTAATTGGAAGTTTACAAATTTCTGTATCACTCTTGTCAAATTTAATCAAAGCTTATATTCTTAGGATTAGATTAGATATCATTTATAAGACCTAAAATGTGATTTGTTGTTGCATTTTAAAGAGCTTCAAAAAAGATTTTTGAAATGTTTCAAAAACAACTAATGGGTACTGATGTAGTTAGTATTGTCAATTAGTTTGTAGATCAGTTAAGTACTATGAACTCTCAATATTGGTTTCAGAGCATTATACGTACTGGTTCAAATATTTCTTTGCAAATTCTTATGTGTCTTCTTATACTAAGATACAGCCTCTTGCAAAGATGAATGAAGCAAATGCAGTCACAGAACACCTTTAGCACCATGATCTTGGCGGTCACTTCAGAAGTCTGGTCACGCAAGCTGCCCTGACTTGGTGTCCTTTGTGTTTGGAAGACCAAGCACATAGAAGCTAAAGATAGCTTCATGGGAACATCCAGTTAAGGAAGAGTGAGGCCCAGATCCCCCTCCCAGAGACATTCTGCAAGACCTTCCTTTTTTGAACTTGTTCTGTGAGGAAAGATAAAATTGTTAAATTAGCTTCTTCTACATGATGTGCCTAGCATTCTGCAGTGTATCGTTAAGGAAGGAAGATAACCAGATAGCGGTGGGGTGATGTATTCCTTTAGGCATGTCCACTATATAATCATTCCTGTGAAAATTAATTTTCCCTTTCATCATCATAGACTTTTGGTTCCCAGTGCTTCTCTTTTCTTTCATACTGCTTTTCTGTGTTAGAGCATTCCAGCCCCAGTCAGTAGAGAACACATTAAAACAGTACAAAGTTTATAAAGTGCAAATTCTGAATAGCGCACAGTTAAATCACACTAAATATTTGGTAAAATGCGTATTATTTTGAATCATGTAGCTAGAGTGTTTTATATATTTGTTCTACACTCTTTATTAAACATAGCTGTCTATTTTAATAGTCCGCAGCCCATTTCTGATACATTTTGACATGTGCCACATTTTCTTTAGTATTAATTATCTTTGAAGGGTCTGTTTGATTTCTCAAATATAATGGCCAATATCTAAGGGTAGGTTTTACCCATAATTAGTAATATACCTGAAATATAAACCCAGGCCAAGTTAATTTTCCTGTTGAATCTTTCGAGGTTGCTAGACCATAACTATTTTTGATTAGTAAGATTAGGTCATCCGGGACATCTCTTTCACCTATTCAAGCTATTATAAATTTTAATGCCCAGAAACATGCACAGAGATGTTTATCCTAAGCAATAATTACTGTAAGAGGGGTAACAAAGACTATGATAGCAAAATGGAAACATTAGATAAAAACCATTTTCTCTGGAAGATGTGGGTGTATGATCATTTGAGTGTGTCACTATGTAAATATTGTAATTGCATTTATATAATAATTTCATAAGGCTAACAGTTGGTATTCCTAAAAATATTTTCTTATTTTTTATCTGAACCTATCTACGATACACAAAATTAATTAAAATTATTTTCCTACCTCACCACGTACAAAAATGAATGATTTTTAAAAATCCAATAATTAATTTTAACACTCTGCATGTGTGATTGATTAATCCACTAACTTTATATTGGAGTTTATACTTTATAAGAATCTTTGAAAAATAATATATACTTAATAATGAAATTAAGTTAAAATAATCTTAATGCAATATGTAATACTTTGTATCAGTTTTGTTATAACATAAATATTTTCCTTATTTTTCACCATAGATGTTTCCTCCACATTGCACACTTGAGTAATTCTGCTGAATTATTATATGAATAAGTCATGAACAAAAAAATTCATCATCATAGAAGCTGGCATGTCTTTCCTTTCATCCATTTATTGGTTCAATCTTTCATTATGCATGAAAAATATTTAAAAATCATGTGAACTTTCAGTTTATTTTGATTTGAATAAATTAGTTTATTTTAATTTGGATTTTAAACTGTTATTTGGAAAAGCTCAGTATAATTTTACTAAAAGGTGTATATAAGGAATTCCTACAGTCAATAGCACCTTTTGTGATCAGAGGAGATTAGAAAATCACTACATTCAAAAAGTGACAATAATTTGAATTAATAGAATCCTTATAATTTCTGTTTCTTAAAACTAGCAGTACATTCAGAGGAAACTCATATATTACAAAATCTATAAGCTTGTCATATATATTTTTCTTCATTTTCCTCATATAACCTTGAGACATCAACTTTGTACTAATAACTATTGGAAGGCAATTTGGCCTTGCAAAATTGACTGAAATTTCCTTTGATGTTAAATTCTTCCATAAGTTGCATGTCATTAGTCTCCTCAGAGTCGAGCCACTGGAGTTTCCATATATGCTTGGATTCATTGAAATGAACCATTTGAAGCAGACAGAATAAGGAGATTGAATTCATGGCTGTGAAAAGAGTGGCAATCCAATTCTGCACCTCAAAGCACGACCACATCTTGTGTGTGCTGAATATGCCTCACACTCTTATCGTGCCACTTCCTACTTACTTTAAAGCTTTTCAAGGTAATTTTGAGAATAAAACCATTCTGCACAAACATCCCTCAAACTACTGTGAAGTGTTTATGAGGATATGCATTATTTAATTGCTACTTTAAAAAAAAAGCTTTGAAGAGGCCAGAGGAAGCAAATTCTTTGAGGAAAATTTGCAAGTTTCATTCTTTCCTTATCAGGGATGAAAAAAACATATTGTCATTAGAAGCTTTATTTGTCCATTTAAATCAGATTTATATTACAAAATTACCAAATAGCAGTATTTTAAAAACGAAGGGGGTTTACATTGGGTAATTTTTTGATAACCTGGTATAACTTCTCTAACTGGGTATTATATGGAAGACATTATTATTCAACATTTTAATAAGAAATTCCTCTTCACAGTTACTTTGTGAAAGTACCTATGCCTTATAATGGTATTTCTAAGTTACAACAAGAATTGAAATCTAAATAATTTATTAAAGAATAATTTTCAAGAGAGATCACTAAAGGCTGATAGTTGTGAGTGGAACCTCAAAGTATTGAGAAGATTCCACTAAAGGGCACCATTTCAGTGAGTCACTCATTCTGAGATTCAGGACAGGACATGAATTTAGACTTGACAGCAAGAGTGGCAGCTCCACATAACTACCACTGTGGGACATATTCTGGCACATTTCCTATGTTTTTTGACCTGTGTGTTCTGTAACATAGAGACAGTGATAGACAAACAATAATAAATGAAACATCATATGCTTACAAATGTTCTGTAGTTGAATTAATCTCTTACTTGGCTCCATTTATTCAGTAGTTAGGGTACCCTCATCACCACCACTGAGATAAATAATTTATTCGTGCTAAATTTTTTCTCATTCACACTTTCAACAGATATCATTTAGCTCCCTTGGTTGATATTCAGGTTTCCAAAAACATTGCAGGACTGAACACATAACATCTCATGAAGTTTGCCTCCTATGGTCAGAACACACAGAATAGCAAAAACACATTATGCATTTACAAATGTATATATAAAATTTTACCTTAAAATTTAATTTTATATTGCTTCTTACAGAGGATGTGCAATTATACTTAAACTTTTTCCTTGATATTTTTAGGTGATCTCTATCACTGTGCTCTAGAATATTTTTAGGGATCTCTCTCTCTCTCTCTCTCTCTCTCTCTCTCTCTCTCTCTCTCTTTAAAACAGGTTCTCACTTTTGAGTTCAAACTGGCCTTGAGCTCAGCCTTGAACTAACAGGAATCCTCCTGCCTCTGCCTCCCAAGTGCTGGGATTACAGCACGAGCGACCACGCCCAGCACTGTGGTATGTAGTTCTGATTGCTGGTGGCTGTATCTATGCCTGGCATTGTTGTATGTGGTTATTAGGGATTGAACTGGGTACCCTGTGCTTGCAAGGTAGGCACTGGAACCACTGAGCTAATCCCTGACCCTTTAATGATATTTCTTAATCTAATTTTTTTCAATTTAAATTTGATTTTGAATGTTGAGATTTTTGAGTATGCTGCTTACAAACTTAACAATTTTGAACGTCATTTAGGCAATATATCTTTAAATAAATCTTCATGCCCTCATTTTTTTGTTGTTGTACCAGGGATCAACCTCACGACCTCACGATTGGCAGGAAGGAGTGGACCACTATGTTATATCCCTGGCCCTCACTAATGTTTTACATCTTTCATTTTTTTATCCAGTTAGATGTTACAATAGTTTATATTATTTCAAATTTTATTTGTAAATCTACTTATTTTTTATGCTTCATTTTTATTATTTTCTATTCTTGTGTGTTCAAGATAACTTTTTTTCACTTGCTAATCTCTGTTTAACCATATTAAGAACATTTGGTATTTATGTCATTATATTTTTATCTCAAAGATCTAGGTGTGTTTCAATTTCTTTCTAGAACATTTAAATATTTTCCATTATACCTTTAAACATATGGTACATATTTATAAATGCTATTTTAATGACTTTTTTCTTATAACTTTGTCTTTGTCAACCCTGCTTCTCTTTCTAATGATTATTTTTATCTTGTCTAAGGTTCATATTCCTGTACCATTTATGTGGATGATAATTTATGTTGAATGCTTGATGAGATATATTTTAGATTGTTACTTGTTAAAAATTGTCCTAGTTTTTCACTTGTGCTGTTCATTAGTGGGATACTATTAAATAGTTTTCAGGAATCCAATCTAGTTGAAGAATTTTAAAATATTTGTTACATCAGATAATAAAAACTATATTTTCCAGGAATACTTTGCTCCTACAATAAATCATTGTTTGTTTTTGAGAACTGTACTAAATTCCTGTATATTGTAAAATCTTTCTAGTAGACATATGGTGTCTATACATACATACATTTTTGTTAAGTGTTAAGAGATAATTCTTATCAGCATTTTTCCCCATGTCTTGAACAACTTTCTTTCATCTATTCTCAAATCAGTAGCCAAAACCTCTAGAAATATTTCTTTGGATCTATGGTGTTTTTTCTCTCTTTGAGCATTGAGCACTTTCATTTTTCTGGTACATTCCACAATCAATTATAGATGTTTTAAAAATTTCAAACTTTGATTTCTCTACTTTTAACTCTAAAGAAGTGTTAAGACTGCTTGGATTCCACCTTCCTGTCACGTGATTCAAAGTGTGCCTCCCAGCATTAAACTAGAGTGACTGACGCATTAACTTCATTTCCTGGTTTCTTCTCTTAGTGATTACAGGCATAGGTTGTTGTCCTCCAGCCTCAAGGGCATATATTTCACTTGCTTTTCTTTGACACTGAGAAAGAAAAGATTTTGTAACAGCTAAGCCTTTATGAATAAAGGTAGAAAAGCAAAAAACAAACGAACAAAAAATACAGAATAATTTCTGTGTATATTTTCAGTGAAGGTGAAGATAAAACCAAATGACAGCCTTTTATTTTAATAGTCATGTAAACTTAATCCCTAACAATTAAAGAAATTATATCAAATTTCTATTATCTTTTTTTTTTTTTTTTTTTTTGTAGTTCAGGCTGGCCCTGAGCTCAGCTTCAAACTCACATCACAGCAATCCTCCTGCCTCTGCCTCCCGAGTGCTGGGATTACAGAGGCTAGCCACCACACCTGGCACTGTGGTGTAGAGATGCTGGTTGCTGCTGGGCGTGAGTATCCATACCCAGTATTGTATGTGGTTTCCGGGGAATCAAACCCAGGCCCTTGCGCTTGCAAGACAGGCACCAAAACAACTGAGCTAACTCCCCAGCCCGAATTTCCATTGTCTTTTGGTTAATATTTTGTTACTCATGCCTACTGATTAATCAGTAAATGGTACGATTCCCAGATATGTAGTAGAGTATAATTAGTAAAAATACATTCTTAGTTAAGATTTTTATTTATTAATTTTCTTGAGCAACTACTTTCATATTTTTGAGTGATAAAATGCTTATTCTCATCTTTTACTATAAAAAAGTAAACTTATATAACAAAAATAAATACTAATGCACAAAATAAATTTAGATATTTCAGTTTCACATGTATACTGCATATCTGGAATTAGTAATATTTACACTTTATTATTTCATTCCTTCTTATATACAAGGCTGGGAAAAAACAAAAGCACCCACCATTTTTGTATTAGTAGCATTATTCTATAGTTTGACATGAAGTACAAAATACCCTAAATGATACATTATAATTTGGGAATATCATCATAAAACTATTTGAATTATGTAAACCATAAATATCTATACAAATATACATATATAAATTTATATACATACAAATTTTATTTTAAACCAATATGTTTTGTATCAATAATTTCTAACATGCTTACTTTCAGTCTAAAAGCTTCCAGAGTAAATGAAACACTTGCTTTCTGATATTAAAACTTACCCACAAGAAGATTATTTTTTGCTATTAAATGGCATTTTGGCCAATTCAACAAATAAAACATGCTTTTAAAATATTTCTTCAAGTAATTTTACTACTTAATTGAATAACCGAGGATTTCTTTTGGTAAGGAATCTGCTATCTAGAGATTTAAAATTAATTCAGGCTGAATTCTTGTGATTGAGAAAATTATGCCCATTTTTAAAGTAAGTACATTAAAATCAAGTAAAATATGCTATAAGATTATATAATAAATTCATGGAGAGTAAAAAAGATTCTATTTTAATATGACTTTCTGAATACAACTAATATTCTTATAGACCTCTTTTTTCTTTGGCTTCCAAAATAATTTTGCACTATATTGTGCTTGAAGATTGTCTTACATTTCTTACTGCTGAGACAAATTCTTGACATTCAAAGTTAAAGACGGAAAGATGTTTTCAGCTGACTCCAAGGCAGGGCAGCATGGCAGATGAGCATCACAGAGAAAAAAAGAGTCTGTGTGGCAAGCAGACTGCAGCAAGCCATCTTTCTTATTTTATCCTATGCAGGGCAGAAATCTTTTCAATGATGCTTCCCACATTCAGGGTGAGACTTTTCAATATTGACAGGAAGAACTGTGCTAATTCCAATCAGCACACAAATTTACTGGTTCACACCCTCAATTCCACTGTCACCTGCCTTTTAGCCAGCCAGCTCTGAAAAGCCCCATTTACAAGCTCATGTGGTTTTTAAGGGACATCTAGATACACGCTGTAGCCATGATTTAGCAAACCAACTTGTAAATGCATTTATTAAAATTCTTTAGGAAACCACAAAATAAAATTGATTATTATGTAATGTTGCTAGGACTAAGGAAGAATTATGATCTCATTTCTTAACCAAGCACTGATTTTTTTTTAAAATTTGAATCTACATTGGTACATTACATATACACATCAGGATTGCACTCCACAATGGGAATTTGTACCAGTATATGGCACAATTGAATTCTCATTTTTTCCCATACCGCTACCCACCCTACCATCCTGCCCTCTATATACATAAGCTTTGGTTCCTTTCTTTTTTGTTATAATCTCATTATTTTTCCCCTTGTTATTTACCCCTTCACCTTGTTTTACTCTGAGCATTTTCTATTTCACAATATATAACAAACATTTTAGAACTCATTTACATCTTAATTTTCTCATACCAGAGAAAAGATGATATTTATACATCTGTGACCTATTAAGTTCACTTATGAGAATGTCCTCAAGTTACATCTATTTGAGTATAAATGGAGCCATCCCCTCTCCCCTCTCCCCTGAGGGGGAGGAGCGGCTGACCCTGCCAAGACCATTTTTTTTAGGTTTTTTGAGACAGGGTCTCGCTTTGTGGTTCAGGCTGGCCCTCAGCTCAGCCTCAAACTCACATCACAATCCTCCTGCCTCTGCCTCCCGAGTGCTGGGATTACAGGCATGAGCCACCACGCCCGGCCCTGTGGTATGTGGTACTGGTTGCTGCTGGGTGTGGGTCTCCCCA
>PVIR01042395.1:0-11812 GCA_004026965.1 Petromus typicus | reverse complement strand
GGCACAAAAACTGCAGTCTTCACAAAACTAGTTTCCCTAGGTGAGCTCATGGGTAACCAGCTCACCGGCTCACTGTCTTCCTCATCTCTGGGTTCCCAGCTTTCTCCGATGTTTTCATGAGCTTTATGACATTTTTTTGCTCAAAATGAGCTAACCCATTTAATTTGTGTATGCAAAATATGAGATTAACCTTCATTGGTCTTGTTTTTCTTCACCCTCCCCCCTACTGAATTTAGGACCTTTGTACTGAGCCACATCCCAGCCTTAATTATTTATGTATTTTGAGATGGGTTTGCTATATCTCTAAATTGACCTTCAATTCACTGTGTATCCCAGGCTGACTCCAGAGTTACAACGATCTTCCTTCCTACAGTCGCCCCACACTGCTGGCCTTTGGAAAGCCAATGTGGTGCTACAGTGTGATTTTATTTATTTATTTATTTATTTATTTAGAGACAGGGTCTCACTTTGTGGTTCAGGCTGGCCCTGAGCTCAGTCTCCAACTCACATCACAGCAATCCTCTTGCCTCTGCCTCCCGAGTGCTGGGATTACAGGCATGAGCCACCACGCCCGGCACTGTGGTATGTGGTACTGGTTGCTGCTGGGTGTGAGTCTCCACGCCCAGTATTGTATGTGGTTACCGGGGATCAAACCCGGGTCCTTGCGCTTGCAAGACAGGTGCCGGAACCACTGAGCTAAATCCCTGGCCCTACAGTGTGATTTTTTAAAATCGTGGTGGAACAAAAATCACAGCATCACTCCCTGAATACTACTAACCAAATTTTAGCTGCATAAGGAAATCTTAAGGATGCCAACTGATTACCAAAACCACTACTGAGGATAATATTAATGATGTCAAAAAAAGTGATCCAGAGAATACTCACTTACAACTGTATGAATCTATTTTCCTAAATTGCAATTCTCAGGCCCCATATAAGATTGGTTTGCTCTTACAGAAGGAAAAAACCCTATGCACAGAAGTTCAAATAATTGCCTGTTGACCTAGAAATACCAAACTTAGGCACCTGGAGGTTGTTATTATCCGCTGGCTT
The DNA here is from genome assembly GCA_004026965.1 of Petromus typicus. Lineage (NCBI taxonomy): Eukaryota > Metazoa > Chordata > Mammalia > Rodentia > Petromuridae > Petromus > Petromus typicus. The sequence continues at coordinate 10,759 of PVIR01042395.1, read as the reverse complement.
TTAGAGTGTGATCACCCTGTTAAATGCTTTCCAATAATCTAATGAGGTAGGTTTTACTGTTTCCCTCTTTTCACTGCGTCCAAGTGAATGATAAGGGATGAAAGACCCGAAACATCGTATAGGCCAGTGACAATGTGCATTTTGAATGCCATAAGTAACGCAAGACCCATCACAGTTGGCAGGTCTATCCCACATTTACATGACTTCGCCCACCTTCCACGCTAAAATTTAGTGTTTCTTTGAAGTTCCTATCCATCTATTCTGTTCTAGAGCGCTGGTACCTCCCAGGACAAGTCTAATTCCTTTCTTACACAATAGCCCATCAGGTATTTCAAGATGGCTCTTGAATCACTTGTGAATTCTTCAACTCTTCTTCCTAAGCCAGTTTCAAGTACCATCACCTCTTTGGTTGGTTGTCCCCTTCAGTATGTCCCTCAAAAGAACATGTTACTTAGGTAGAGTCTAGCAGAATAGAAGGGAGCTCCTTCCTTCCTTGTTGCCAATACTGTATTTCTATTAATCCAGCCTAAAACTGTATTTGTTCCAAAGCTCCATATGGAGCAGGGAAATAAACCCTGACTCCCCATAACCTCCCCTCGCCATGTACTCAGTACGCATGTTTATGCTCCTTTTCTGGTGCTGTCATAACACGCCCACACACTTCTCTTCTGCATGACCTTGATCCTCATTTTTTGCAGTGTGGGACTCATCTCTCCACACGCACATATGTTCCATCCATTTTCTCTCAGCTTGCATTGCCTTCTCTTTCCACTTTCACTTCCTGGTTTTTACCTTGTCTGACTTCAGAGAATCCAAACTGCTTTCTAACCATTTTGCTTCTTTATAATGTGAAGTAGGCATGTTCTGAAACATTATTATCTAGTGAGATTGGATGTGTCTGTCCTGGTTAGTACTTGGAGTGCATATGCTGACAGTATGAGGCTGGCTTCCAAAAGAGTAATCTGATTTGGGAATGCTTCCCCCAAGAAGATCGCAACAAATTTCACTACCCTGGAGTTCAAGAGAAAAAAAATTAAAAAAACAAAACCTGACCTAGGATGAGGTCAGTGGTGTATCCTGAATGAAAATGGCGGTGATCCACTGTAATGGTGACTAATCTCTCTGGACAGTTACACTGAGAGGCATCAGGGAACAGTATGGGTTCAAATCCTAGTGCTGTTGTTTCCAGGCTGGGTGACTCAGGTCTGTGTCTCAGTTGCCTTATCTGTAAAATAGTGGCAACAATTTTACACACTTCTTGCACCTGCTGAAAAGAGTTAATCCATCAAAAGGGCTGAGAACAGTGCTGTGCTCATATATAGTAAGTAATATTATTGTTATTATTCCTGCATGTAGTGAGAGGATTTAAAGGTAGGATGGAATCGAGACTATTTCTCGAGCCAGGTATTTAACTCCGTGGTTCCAGTGCCTGCCTTGCAAATGCAAGGACCCGGGTTCGATCCATGGTAACCACATGTGTGTAGAGACTCACGCCCAGCAGCAACCAGTACCACATACCACAGTGCCAGGAGTGGTGGCTCACGCCTATAATGCCAGCACTCAAGAGGCAGAGGCAGGAGGATTGCTGTGAATTGGAGGCTGAGCTCAGGACCAGCCTGATCTACAAAGTAAGATCCTGCCTAAAAAAAAAGCCTATTTCTCCCAGGTACTTAGACTTTCTGCCTGCAACTTTACAAAGCGTGATTCATTAAGCACGGCTGCAGTTATGGCTTTATAAGGAAGAAGACTCAGAAGGCGGTTCAAGAGTCACTTGTGAATGAAAGCCCCTCAGTGTGGGCCTGGTGAGGAGCAGGACACAGGACTGTTAAAAGGGAGAGGATAGAAGAATTAAAATCTATCCGGAGATGAAATCCAGCATAATCTCTTCCTTCCCCACGGAGAAAACAAAAACAATTTTCAGACAAAAATGAGTAAATGCGGCTCCTAGCAGATCTTACTAAAGAAAAGTGGTCACGGTGTCTACATGACCAAACTTTTTGTTTTTGCTGTCTCTAGATTTTAAAAAATGAAAACATGACCTCTTTTCCTTTTCCACCCTACCCCTCCAAAACTCACACATTTTAATTCTTGGTCACAGATTTTACTACAGAACTCTACAAACATGTCAAGGATTCTACAGAAATTTATCTTTGGTTACACTGCATGTTTCACGTGTAGACTACACCAACATAGAAGAAATCAGTTTAGGTTGTGTCAAATCTCCTTAAAGTACATTAAATAAAAATGCAAAGAGCCAGAACAAAGAAAGCGATTAAGCTGGTTTAACTGCATTCAAGCCCACTATGCTAAATCCCCTTAAGGGGTTCACGTTAAATAACAAATTTGGTTTCTTGGCCTAAATCTTTTTCTTAAAAGATTTTTTTTTTCTTGCAATTCTGATAAGTTTGTTTTCACCTTCTTCATTTTTCAGACTCTGGGGGAAGCTTGGGGTGATAATCACCTATCTGATTGGGTTGCATTTTAGGAAGAGATCGACTCTAGGAGGACGAAATTGAGGGCGGTGGATTATACAGCTCGTTGGACGAACCGAGGCATGGGAGGTGTGTGATTCTTTAGCGCCAGAAACAGACCAGAGACACCGGGATGAGGATTTTATCCGGCAGTGAATCAAATGAGGCTGCAAGGGAGATAATAAGGTGTAATTATAGCAGTGCTGTTAGTGCCTGTTTATGGGGTCTGGCAGCAATTTGGTTGAACACCCCTCATTTTGAGAAATTTGTAATTTGGCAGTAAGAATTCTTGCCTTCAAATTTGGCACAGACCCTCCCAGTTTAATATTGCAAAATCTGGGAAATGTTGAAATGTGGCTGCTGTTCTAATTGAACTTTTTCAGGCTCTTTCGAATTTTTTTTTTCCTTCCTCCTGTTTGATCCAGAAACAAACGCCTTTCTTTTGAAAAGTTCACGAGGTTTTTTAAACCACAAACTCAAGCTTACAAGCAGATGTACTGCTGTAATCAACTCTCATGACTTAAATCTTTGTGTACACGGCGCGCGCGGGAGGAGAAACATCACTTGAAATACCCGAGTTCCTTCTGTTAGTAACCCTTTAAAAATCCCCCACAACTAGTATTTTGTTTTATTTCCTTTGAGACAGAGCAATGTGGTGGTACTCTTCGTTTTGCCAACCAACTGCTCCCCTAACCTCCCAGCCCGTCGTTTTAAAGTACAGTAAAAGGGAAGTCGTCGCTAGGCTAGAGAAATGTGGCCAACTCCGGCTGGCAGGGACCACGTTGCTCCAAAAGGCATGTTTAAAGTCACTGTAAGTTTTCTGACAGGAAACTGGTCAGGTCTTGGACGTCCGGCTCGGGTTCCCACGGCCCCAGCGGCTGCGGCGCCCCCGACGCCTCTCCGAAGAGAACAGGGGCGCAGGGCGCGGGACGCTGCGGGCGGCAGGGGGCAGCACCGGGAACCCGTTGTTCTGGAGGCGGGGGGTGGGACGGGAAGCCACCCCCTCTCGGTTTCCGCGCCCCGCTCCTCCCCTCCCCCGCTTCCCACCCCCGCGGGGAGAAGGGCGGGGGCGCGGAGCCTCCCCCGGGACAAGGGGCGTGCGCGTCCGCCCGTGCCCCTCCCCCTCCGTCCCGGCTCTCCTGGCTCCCCGAGGCGGGAGTTTCCAGGAAGAGCTCCGAGCGCAGCCGCACCACCGGGCGCACGGAGACGTCAAGTAGTCCCTTAGAGCGACCTTATTAGAGGGACATTCTAGCTGTCAGGGGCTGCCCGAGTGGGCACCCCGAAAAGACAAGCAGCGGCGGCTCTGACCCAGAGAGCTCAGGGGAAGAGATCTGGGCGCCCACTTTCCATTCCTAGAGAAGGATGTGTGGGGGAGGCGGAACAAGTTCCGGCGGAGAGCTCGGGCGCGCGCGGTGGGGTGTGCACCGCGCGGTCGAAGCGCTCACAGAGTTAAAGTGGGCGGGAAAACCCGGAGCGGACTCTCTCCGACACGCCCAGGGCCTCCCGCCCCACTCTTCGTGGAGGAGGGGAAGCACAGAGCCCAGGTTAGAGCTACGCTCCCTTCCTCAGCTTCTTAACCCCCTACTGAAGAAACAGGTGTCCGCCCACCACCCCGACGGCCGCGCTGCCGGCCTCGCGGGTCCAGGCGCGGCGGGAGGCGATGCGCCTCCTCGTGCTCCAGCGTCCGCACCGTCGGTGCTGGGGGCGCGGGCAGGAGCCCGGGCCTGCGGGCCGAAGGATCTGGGCGCGCGCATGCGTGCAGTGGGAGCGCGCTTCCCGCCCCTTTCCTGAGCGTGTTCGCTCCTCCCCTCCCCCCACGTTCCTCAGTCGCTACCTCAGTACCTCCCCCGCACCCAGCGCCCGCTCTCCGGGGGTGGTGGCGGGTCTTGCCCATCCACGGCCTAACCCCTTCACCCTAGTTTCGCCCCGCCTCTCCTCTCCAGGGCCTCCGTAGGAACTCCGCGGCTGGGGCTCGGCTTTCACATTCCCGCCTCCGCCCTCAGTCTCTCCTCCCTACCCTGCAGCGCTTCCTGCGCGCCGGCCCATTCCGCGCGCCGCTGGGGCCTGGCCCGGGCGCCTCGCCTGCTCTCCCGCGGGGGAGGGTGCCGCCGTGCGAGCCCTGTGTTCCTGCGCCCTCGGGATCGCGGGCATCTGCTCCATTTTGCAGATGGGCAGATTAAGGTCCAGAGCCCTAAAGCCTCCTAGAGTTGTTTCCAAAACCGGCACGGTAACGGATATTGAAAGGATAAATCTTTGACTTTGTACAGTTTCAGCAAGTTCAGAAAGCCAGCTTGCCAAGATCCCTTATGGGGATCAGCAGTTTGGGCTGATGCGCCCCATTGCCATAGGAACAACCCAGCCCTGTAGCGACCGACGCCTATGTTAGAAAACTGGATTTTTTAGTTGCCATACAAGCTCTTAGAGATCAAGCAGGTTTTTTCTTTTTTGGAAGTTGAGACAGCGTCTCACTTTGTAGTTCAGGCTGCCTTGAAATCACTGTGTACCCCAGGCTGGCCTCGAACTCCCAGTTACCCTTCCCTTTCACCACCTCAGTGCTGGAATTACAAGAACGCACCACCACTCCTAACAAGCGGGTTATTTTCTTTTTTTTTTCTTTTTTAGGTTTTTGGAGACAGGGTCTCGCTTTGTGGTTCAGGCTGGCCCTGAGCTCAGCGTCAAACTCACATCACAATCCTCCTGCCTCTGCCTCCCAAGTGCTGGGATTACAGGCGTGAGCCACCACGCCCGGCACTGTGGTATGTGGTACTGGCTGCTGCTGGGTGTGGGTCTCCACACCCAGTATTGTTATGTGGTTACCGGGGAATCGAACCCGGGCCCTTGCGCTTGCAGGACAGGCGCCGGCACCACTGAGCTAACTCCCCGGCCCTTAACAAGTCATTTTTAAACGTAGTGTATTTTCTTAGATTTGGGGCATGTATTCCTTGCTCCCACTTAATACCATTTTTTGGTATTTAAAATATTTTCATTGAATATTAAAACCTACCGTCTTATTTTAAAAGATAACATTCCTCTTTTTTTAGGGTTGGTGGTGGTGCTCTGAGGCCCACCCCCATCCCCAATGTCACTTTTTCCTGGGTTGCTGCTCTAGTTAACTGAAGTTCACTAGAGATTTGCCTTGTAAGAAAGTGATGGATACCAAGAACAGTCTTAAGACATTGCCTCTGTAAATCTTTTGTGTACCCCAATTTAAGGGCATAATCAGCAACTTAAACAAACAAGAAACATGTCATTTTATAGATATTTAGTGATTCATTATTTTGGATTAATTGTTGAGATTGGCTCATTCCATTTTAACTTTTTGTTCAGTTTCATTTAAGTTTTAAATGATAGCTCTATTATTTTTCTCTATTATAAGTATTCCTAAGTTATTTATCGGACACATCTTTTAAACATGATAGTCTGATTTATTTCAAAGCAATTTTTGTTGAGTAGAAAGTGAGGGTGCTGTATGCTAACATTTTCTGAACATTTATTTGGTAAATGAATGCTTCCGGTGTGCAGGTTAGGTATTTTGTTATGATACCAAATTATACAAGACAAGATTTTTTTCTTTTTAGTACTGGGGATTGAAACCAGGGCCTTCATAATGAGTTACAACCCCAGCTCTTTATTTCAAGAAAAGGTCTTACTAAATATTGCCCAGGCTGGGCTGGACCTTGCCATCTTCATGCCACAACCTCCCAGGGTGCTGAGATTTTAGACGTGCCACCCCAACCTGCTAAAATAGAACTATAAAGTGTTTTTGTTTTAGATAGGGACTGTGTACTCCAGGCTGGTCTTGAAGTCATTATATTGTACTGGGTAGCCTTGAATTTGCAGGGATCTTCTTGCCTCAGCCTTCTGAGTACTGGAATCACAGGCTGGCACTACTATGCCTGGCTTCAGCTAAGGCTATTCTTAAGTAATCAAGAGTAAGAATGAAACTTTTCCATCACAAGCTCAGTAAAAATTCACTTTTTAGGTAACTTCATTAGATTATCACTTTTAAGTGATACATTAGAGATGTCTAAGCTTTATTCTCTTTTTTTTACTTAATTCTTAAGTTCTGAACATGTTGACGAGGAGATGGGAACAGTGGATAAGCTAAGAAGTGTCTAGATAACAACAGGAGTAAAGATTTCCGGGAAGATGATGGAGTGAACAGTAGAAAAATAGCCTTTCTGAGATGTGGTACGTTTAGATGTTGGACTGTAGTGATTAAAGGAGGACCCAGAGGGATGTGGGTCCCTGACAACCCAGCAAGGATTTGAAGTGAGCACGGAAGCCCAAGTGCGAGCACGGCGAAGGGGTGGGGGTTAGCCAGTGTCACTCTCTCCCTAGAGATGTGTGTGTCTGAGTGTGTGTTCCTGGAGATCAAACCCAGGGCTTTTGCACTGAGCTATATCCTCAACTTGTTTTTACTTCCATTTTCTGAAACATGGTCTTGCTAAATTGCCAAATTGCCTAGGCTGAGTAATCCTGCTGCCTCAACCTCCCAGAGCGCTAGGGTTATGAACCGTGAACCTTTTGAGTTCTGAGGTGAACAGGACCCAGAATTTCCACTCATTCACCTTTCAGAGGACATTACAGTTAAGACATTGCACATTTAACTTTCATTGTAATTTAAATCTTTTTTTTTAGTTGTAGTTTTTTTTTTTTTTGAGACACTGTCTCGCTTTGTAGTTGAGGCTGGCCCTGAGCTCAGCCTCCAACTCACATCACAGCAATCCTCCTGCCTCTGCCTCCCAAGTGCTGGGATTACAATTACAGGCATGAGCCTCCACTCCCGGCACTGTGGTGTGTGGCACTGATTGCTGCTGGGGTGAGTCTCCACGCCCAGTATTGTTGTGTGGTTACCGGGAATTGAACCCAGGCCCTTGCGCTTACAAGACAGGCACCAGAACCACTGAGCGATATCCCCAGCCCTAGTTTTGTTTTGTTTTGAGACACTCACTTTGTAGATCAGGCAGGCCCTAAACTCACTATGTAGCCCAAATAGGCCTCGAACTCACAGCAATCCTCCTGCCTCTGCCACCTGAGTGCTGGGATGACAGGCGTGAGCCACCACGCCTGGCACTGTGGTTTGTGGTACACACTGGTGGGCGTGAGTCACCACACCCAGCATTGTTGTATGTGGTTACCCGGATTGAACCCTGGACCCTGTGCTTGCAAGGCAAGTGCTGAAACCACTGAGCTGAATCCCAGGCCCCCGCTTATTTTAAATCTTAATACTCAGACCAATGTAGAAAGCATTAGATTTGAACTATATTATTTAAATTTATCCTAACACAATGTAATCGGCTTGATTTTTATTCAGTTCCTCTGAAAGTTTCTGCTGGGCTCCTGCTTCTGCCTTGGTGCATAGCAGCTTCAGCCTTGCTGCTACATCCTGGTCTGCAGATTGATGTCTTTCTTGGGCTTGGTCTGTATGATAATGTAACTAGGCTTTCATGTCAATTCTGTTTTGTTTTTACTTTATTTTATTTTTTGAGATGGGGTCTTGCTATGTAGTTCAGGCAGGTCTTGATCTCTCTGTGTAGCCCAGGCTGGCTTGGGACCCCAGCAATGCCCCAGCTTCCTTAGTGCTTAGATTACAGACATGCACCACCATGCCCAGGCTATTTCTTTTTCTTTTTCTTTTTTCCCAGTACCGGGGATCAAACTTGGGCCCTGTGTTTGCAAGGTAGTTGTGGTACCACTTGAGCTAAATTTCTGGCTCCTCTTGCTTTTTCTTTTGTACTTGGGATCAAACTCAAAACCTTGGATTTGCTAAGCATGTGATGCACAGGCTATTTCTAATGTCTAGATTCAAATATTAAATTGGGAGAACATCAAGTACATTGTCTTAAGTAAAATGAAAAAATTACATGTGAAAATATATTACTTCTTATTAAGTTTTCTGAATGCTTATATGTTCCTCTATTGATTTTCATAACTTTCAACAGTACCCCATGGACATTAGAGTCAAACTACTGTGGTTTATGTATTACTCAACCAGGAGAACAGTGGCATTATCTGACTTCTGGAGGGAAAATCACACTGTAAAAATAGAAAAAGTGACACAAGTCAGCTTTATCATAATGGAATCCAGACCTTTGTTTATCATTAACCTCTGTGTTGTGGACCAGATCCTCCTTGTTGTACCTGCCTCCAAACTGGATTTTATGTTGTTCTGGGGGTTGAGCCCAGTGTATTGTGTTCTCTGAGCTACATTTTCAGTTAAATCAGAATTCTTTTTATTTTTTCTACCAGAAATCAAATTCGGGTCTTTGCCAGCCAGGCACTAAGCTGGAATTCTTTTTTTTTTTTTTTTTTTTTAACAATATCAGGAATCAAACACGGGCTTTTGTGCTTTCAAGGTAGGAGGGTACCACTAGAGCTAAATTCCCAGCCAGAACTCTTAAATCTTTCACTTCTCCAAACATTTTAGAAGCCATGGTTGAAGTAGATGAATGTATTAACTAACCCTTTCCATCATCAAGCTTGCTAAAGAGTTTTCTGATTCCATTTTTTGAGTGATTGGGAATGTTATTCCTCTCATTTTTACTTCAGTTTCTTTTAAAACTTTTTAAATCTATAAAACAAGGTCTTGCTTTGTGATTTAGGCTGGCCTAAGCTCACTATGTAGTCCAGGTTGGCCTTAAACTCATGAGCATCCTCCTGCCTCAGCATCCTGAGTGCTGAGAGTATAGGTGTCCACTACCATGCCCATCTCTACATTTTTCCCCCCGTACCAGGAATCAAACTTGGGACCTTGTGCTTGCCAGCAGGCAGAGTGCCTCTGACATAAATCCTTGGCCCCTCTACATTGGATTTTTGTGTTTGTTTGTTTTTGAGACAGGGTCTCACTTTGTAGTTCAGGCTGGCCCTGAGCTCAGCCTCGAACTCACATCACAGCAATCCTCCTGCCTCCCGAGTGCTGGGATTACAGGCATGAACCACCACGCCTGGCACTGTGGTATGTGGTACTGGTTGCTGCTGGGCGTGAGTCTCCACTCCCAGTATTGTTATGTGGTTACCGGGGATCAAACCCAGGCCCTTGCACTTGCAAGACAGGTGCCAGAACCACTGAGCTATATCCCCGGCCCTCTCTGCATTGGGTTTTAATGGACTAACAAGTGTCTTCTGGTCATTGAAGGTTTTAGCATTAGAAATGCCTTTCCTTGGGCCGGGGAGTTAGCTCAGTGGTTCCGGCGCCTGTCTCGCAAGCACAAGGACCCGGGTTCGATTCCCTGGTAACCACATAACAATACTGGGTGTGGAGACCCACACCCAGCAGCAACCAGTACCACATACCACAGTGCCGGGCGTGGTGGCTCACGCCTGTAATCCCAGCACTAGGGAGGCTGAGGCAGGAGGATTATGATGTGAGTTTGAGGCTGAGCTCAGGGCCAGCCTGAACCACAAAGCGAGACCCTGTCTCAAAAAACCTTAAAAACAAAAAAAAAGAAAAGAAATGCCTTTCCTTTACCTTAGTGGTATAAGGTTCTTTATATTTTATTTGTTAGTTTTTGTTTTGTGGTGATGGAGATGGAATCCAAGGCCTCAAACTCAGTAGTTAAGGGCTGAACCACTAAACTATAGCCCTGTCTCTGGAACTCTCAACTATTAAAGCAATTTATTTTACTCAGATCTGTTTCCTTTTTGAATCTTGTTTAGTTTTGGTACATTGATGAGAAATCTTTTACACTGGAGAATTGAAACTGTGGGCCTGAAATACAATGTCACGTTAAGTTAGGCCGTAGAGTCAGGAATGGTGATACATGCCTATAACCCCAGCATTTAGGAGGCTGAGGCAGGAGGATTGCCATAGTTCAAGGCCAGCCTGGGCTACTTAGTGAATATAAAACCAGCCTGGTCTGTATAACGAGACCCTGTCTCAAAAAACTTTAAAAATAAAGTCCCTTACAGAGTGAGGGGCATAAAAAACTACATTAAATCTTCTTACCCTGGTTTGCAAGGGAAAAAAGTATTTGATCCAGGCATGTTTTGGAGAAAAAGTTATATTTCTATTTTCTTTCTTTTTTTAGTAGTGTGTGTAAACCCAGTGCCTTAAAAATCCTAAGGCATGGGCCAACGATTTAGCTCAGTGGTTCTGGTGCCTTCCTCACAAGCCCAAGGACTGGGGTTTGATCCCTGGTAATCACATACAGTACTGGGCGTGGAGACTCACGCCCACCAGCCATCAGTACCACACAGCACAGTGCCAGGTGTGGTGGCTCACGTCTGTAATTCCGGCACTTGGGAGGCAGAGACAGGTGAATTGCTGAGTTCAAGGCTGAGTTTAC
>PVIR01042394.1:0-12262 GCA_004026965.1 Petromus typicus | reverse complement strand
AAAAAAAAAAAAAAAAAAAATGTAGAAGTAATCTAATTAAATAAGATGATGGTGGTGTATTCAAATAGAACAATATTACTCAATCTTAAAAATGAAATAAATACTGCAATATGTCACAAGACAGGTGAACCTCGAAGCTACTATATAATAACTAAAATCAGTCACAAAAAAAATAATAATAAATAATAAAATCAGTCAAAAAAAGATGAATATGGTACAATTCCAATTATGTAATGTAAATTCAAAGTAATCAAAACCATAGAGATGGAAAGTAGATGAGTAATTTCAAGGAGCTGGGGAATAAATAAACGGGGTCAGAGTGTTTACTGGGTGCAGAGTTTCATTTGTATGAGATGGAAAGTTATTGAAATGGCTGCAGGTGATGAATGCATAGCTCTATGAATTATTTTATCCCATTGACTGGGCATATATTTCACTGCAATCTAAAAACTAAAACAAAAAAACTCTCAGAGAATCCGTTTTTTCTCGATTTACTTTGCTATCTTTCCTCGCTCTGCCATCTGGACTCAGGCTGACCAGATGCCGATCACTGACGTGTCAGTTCACAAAAAATACATTTTCAGTATCTCGACTAGGCTTAAGATCTCTATCTAAAGTCACACAGTGAGCCAGGTGGGTTAAAAACAGTACGGCTCCACTGTAACACTTTGTTTTGTAAGAATTCATTAACTGGAGAAAACAAAGAACAGCAGAGATGTTTCATCGTACCTGAGAGACTGATCTAGTGTCATTCCTGTGAAATCAAAAAACTTCAGATACTCCTCGGCAACTAGTCTGCTAAACTCGTTGCTATAAGAAAACAGAACAGACTTGGTTGTTAAAGTGACAACTTAAAACGCACACGCGTGCGCACACACACTCAACTCAGACAGACACCCAGCTCCAGGTCAAACATACTTCTTGCCCAGGTGTTTGGCGACATCCGATCTTTTGAATCTGTCCAGTTGATACAGGCGTTTGGCCAGTCTTTTAGCTGCTTCTATGTTGCTGCTGGTACCGTTACTAAGACTTTCTGCAGCCTCTTTCTCCAGAATCTGAGTGCTCCCCATTTCAGAGCGATCCTCGGGCTGTGTTTTTTTCACCCCAGCATGGCTATAAAATTTGATTTAAAAAAGAAGATATAATAATGGAAAAACATTTTTCTTACCTAACAAAAAGGGAAAAATCTGAATAAGCTATCATGACAACAAACAACTTGATGAAAACGTTTTCATGTAATCTTCATATTATACTTAGCCATAAAAATATTTTCAGCCACTATATTTCAAAAGTCTAAGAAGGCAATTACCTCAACCTTAGCTAAGTAGTTCTCAAACTTTTTCATCTCAAAACCTTTACGTTCTAAAAGCAGAAAGGACCCCAAAGAGTTTCTGTGTTTATGGGTTAAAGACATGTATTACATTAGTAATTAAACAAAAATTTAAGCATGTATTCTTTAAAAGCAATAAACCAATCTGTAACATATTCTATTTTATTAAAACAACTTTCCAAAATAAAATAAAATCTAATGAGACAACAGTGTTCTACATTTCTTACAAATTTAACAACTAGTTTAACAAGAAAACTGGATTCTCAAAGCCACTTATATACTCATCATAATGTGTTGTTCTGGTCGGAGTAAGTTAAGAAAAGTTGGCCTCTTATAGTATTTAGTTAGAAAAAAGAAAAGTATTTTATAAAATTATACATATTCTTTTTTCAATAGGTCATAAAATTAAGTTAACTGCACTACAGAAATGAGTTCTGGTAAAGTGTCTTTTGTACTTTTACACTAATGTCCATCTTATACTTTGAGAAGACCATTTAATCTATGTGTACCTATACCGGTTATCGGTCTTGATACATTTCATTACATCATTACACAATATTAGAAAACCACTTTCATTAACATCACCATCATTAACTTCAGAAGAGTCTCTAAGTAATAGGAAGCTGTCAAACTTTGGGTGGTACACAAATTTTACATTTTTTTACCAAAAGATTAAATGTAGTCCCTGGCTACAAATATTATCAGTGTTTTCTTTAAAGTAACAAACACAGTCTCTATTCTTCTAAAAATGGCCGCCGATCTTTGTTTGTCAGGGTTCCTCTCAAAGAAAAGTAATTTTCTAAGAAAATGTGACAAGCTTATGGCCCCAGCTCAAGTAAAATAGGTATGCCTTTCTTGACAGGAAGAAAAGGACCTTATTCTCATTTTATCATTCATGAAACTAAAAAGAATTCACATGTTGGCCAGGAATTTAGCTCAGTGTTCTGGTACCTGCCTTGTAAGTGCAAAGTCCCTAGTTCAATCCCCAATAACCACATACAACAACACTGGGCGTAGTGACTCATGACCACCAGTAATCAGTACTTCATACCATAGTGCCGGGCATGGTGGCTCACATAATCCCAGCACTCGGGAGGCAGAGGCAGGAAGATTGCTGAGTTCGAGGCTGAGTTCATGACCAGCCTGAACTACAAAGCAAGACCTTATCTCAACAAAACAAACAAAAAAGAATTTAGATGTTGAAATATAATAAAACTAACTTTCTCTGGACATCTTTAGGTGAAGCTGTCCTTCATTTGCCTGTGACACATAGCCGTGACAAAACACAACAAGGTAAGAATAGTTCGGTGCCAATGCCTAGATTTCTGCTAAGGCTCTAACTGTTGGTTTCATGCTACACAATAGCGACATAATAAAAAAGCAGTAACTTTGCCCTCACAAACCTACTGAAGGAAAAAAGCCTCACAGGCCACATTTGAAAAGCTCTGCTCTAAACTGAGGACATAACCTATAGCTTGTAGCCAGCCGCAATGTGACTCTATGTGGAACACTGCAACCTTAGGAGCTTACAGGAATGTCCAACTCTTCACTTTTCACTGGATGAAAAAGACATGTTCATGATAAAAGAAACGTCTTCTAACACAATTAACACAGTTCATTGGGACGTTCAGAACTTTACATAGTGAACCACATAGTAAGTATTCTGAACTTGCACACTATATGAGGTCTGGATTACATACTCTGCTTTGTTGTTTTATTACAATTCTTATAAATATAAGTGCTATTCCTGGCTCAGCTGAATCAGGACCTAGCTCGATCCTTTAGTTCTTCAACTTCTTCTGCCTAAGAAGCAAAGTAATATCTTACTGTCTAAAGCAGGATATTCTCAAGAAGGAACTGGGAGGATAAAATTGTTAAGTGTATAAATTTAATTGCTACAAAATGAAAAGGATTATCAATTTTAAAATAGTACTGCTAATGAGTACAGTTTCTTTTCAGAGTGACGTCAATATCATTCAGATAGATAATAACACTAAACACCACCGAATTAAACCACTCAAGTTTACAAACTAAAAAGGTAAATGCACAATAGTTGGGTGATAACTCAATGCGACTTTAGCTTTAAAAAGCTGCAATAGAAAACTGAGTTCTGAATTCACATAGTGTAACAATGGTAAAGACCACTGTGGCAAAGGCAAACACATCTGAGGACTGAGACTGCTCAGACCTTGTCACTAATTCCACCCAATCTACAACTTTCCGCTTTCTGTGGGGACTGGCCGATGAGGCAGTCGGGCAGCGCCACTGTCACCAGAATCAGTGAAGCTGAGTCTACATCGCAACCAGCAGGGACACCAAGTATCTACAAAGAACTCGCTTCCCAATCACGACTGCCTGGACCCCACTGTCCCCCCTGCTCCTCTGCAAGCACACTTCCTGAGCACACAGCTCAGGGGCTGTGACAGTCAAGGAGAGATGGGGACAGGGTTCCCAGAGCGCCTTTCAGACCCAACCATACGCAAAAGTTCCAGACAAGACCACCAAAGAAGCTCCACGGATACAAAAAAGACCCACCCAACTCCGCCGCTTTGTTCTGTTGCAAGTACTATGAATTCTTCTTCTTTAAAACAAAACTACAGTCAAGTGCTAAAGCGCAGTCAATGTCAAAACAACAGGCACAGACTGGAACAGACCAAGCGAACCAGACAACCACCTTGATTTGCCAAGAGAGAATATTTCCTTATTGCAATAAATCGCTTCATTATGATGAAATCTTCATAAAAATGCGTTTAAGTATCGTTTCATCTTGAACCTATCTTTCTAAAGTTAACGTGGCTATGCAGTTTTGTGAAAAATTGAATATGTGCTGTCTGAATACTTATAATACATAATTTCATTTTAAGAGCAATGATTTCGTGTTTTCTCAGCTATGTGTTGGATACAAAATGTTTATTCCTTAAAATTTTGGTTACAATTGAATGATTTTTATAATTAAGATAAAATATTTATTTATGTATAACGTCTAAGGAATTGTGTTTTCATATTTTTTTCTATATACACAGTAACTATCACACAGTAAAATTAAATGTTAAAGAAATAATTTTCTTTACAATTAAACTAGTTCTTATTACTTGCTCCTCAGGATCAATTTATGGCATATATTTAGTCACTCCATATGAACAATATACTGATACTGCACATCTAGTTTTGGCCAAATATAAGAAGTTTATGCCTCATCAGTATATATTTGAAAACTATGCTACTCAAAATCATGCTTATTTCTCATTATACACATTAGCCTCTTCTGTCTAATATCTTGCCTAGTGCTGTGGTCTTCACCCATTTTCCTCACATGTGCCAAAAAGATGTCATTTCAAAACTTGTGCTTTGAGCTTCTCTGGGTCTTCTTTAAAAAAAAAAAAAAATCCTGAAACAAAACACTTCAGTTAAAGGCAAAAAGAAATTATGCACGATGATGCTAGCGTGAAATCCCACCACTCCAGTAGGATGACACAGGGGACTGCAAGTTTCTTCCCGGGCTGGGCAACTTCGGCAGAACCTGCCTTAAGAACAAAAGATTAAAAAGAGGAGATAACAGTCCAGTGTGGCTGTTCTAGTCTATCTCCCAGTACTACAGGCTGAGAAGAAGAAAAAAATAAAAATATAAAGGGAGAAAAACTCCAAACGAGACAAATACCTCTGCTCCTAAGTGGCTTCATTGTGTGCCATTTCATCACTTTCAAGATGGGCCGAACAGAATAAAAAAAAAAGGCTACTTTTGAGTTGGACAGCAGCACAGACTCACCAGCAACAGCCAGACACCTGGAAGAACCCGTGACAGCCTCCTCGAAGGCGCGCCTGAGCCATCCTTCCCCGGACGCTCCGTCGCAGTCCCAGTGTATTTTCTCCCCGCAGTGCAGCTCGGGGTCTGCTGATCTACGCAGCCTTCCAGGGGCCCAGCGCTCTATGAGGTCATGTTACTATGACCTCACATTCTTAGCAGTATTGACTGTCGGGTGTTTGTCATGTTGTCACAGTCCCAGTACAAACGGGAGCCCGAACACAAGGGCCGCTGTATAGCGAGGAATAGAAAACAATGCAGAGAGCCTCGCTCACCCTGACAAAGGAGACTGGACAGTCCCCGGCTGTCCTCAGTCGAGACCGCTCCCCGCGCAGTCCCTTGACACACAAGACATTGTCCCTCTGGTCTGTGAGTATCCACAGCTCTCAGTAGGTTAGATATTCCCTTCTTCTCCATAGTTCAAACTTATTTCTCATTTCTTATTAAAAACAATCTAACAAGGTAAAATCGCTAGCAGTCATGAAAGCAGAGAAAGACAGGCCTTCCTGAGGATTCCCTGTGCGCCAGGATATGTTTTGCTGGTCGTGGGATGTCACTTATACGAGTAAATATGGTAGAAACCGATGTCTTCAAAACTCCAACTCCAACATCCAACAAATGGATTAGAGGCGGAGCCTGATCCCTAGGCCCCCATAACCGTTTTATCATCTCTGATACCCAGATTTTCTGAATAAAAGCAAACAAACCCTAATATATCTGAATTTCAGTAAGCAAAATACAGTGTTTAATATTGCATCATGTGTGCACACATGTGTGTGTGCGTGAGAACTGGGAATCTTGTATCTTGCCTGCCAAACTTACCTCCAGAAACATTTATTCTAAATATAAAAAGTTTCAATAATGACTGTCAAACCTACGGTCTGTTACACAACCTTCTGGTTATTTGTTTTGGTCTATCTCTGTGATTTCTTTTGTATTTCTACTATTTTTCCTTAGTTCATCAAGACTTCATTTGCCCATGATCCACCAAATCTCTGTCCTTCTGCTAGGAAAGGAAATCCTCTTTCTCTGTACTTGTATTTTTCCTTCTCCATCTGCCTCTGTCACTACAAAGGTAGTAACACCAGACTTTAGAACACTCATACTCTAGATAAAATGTACACTGCGGCATGCACAAGCAGACCCCAACCTCGCCCACAGACTTCCCCTCTGCACTTCCCTCACACAGAGATGTGCCCTGTCCCCTGAGCTGCTCTTGATCCCTCACGAGCACCACACCAAGTTCTGCTAACTCTGCTGATCCCCGCGCAGAGGGCTGCGACCACTGTCAGGGCGTCTCGCACCCAGCCTGCCCCAGTTCTGCCTTTGTGCCTTGCGCTCTCACCTGCCACTGCCCCGATTCCCGCTGTGAATCCCAGCACAAGCGCACGGTGAAGGTGCTCCACTGCCACCTGTGTGGAAAAGCCAAGACAGGCGATCTTCCCAGCCACGGCTTCCTCCACTGCCTTCCAGGCCTTATGACACGGGGCGGCAGCTTTCTCATCCTTTATGACTAATCCTGGAAACTTCTGGATGAGCTGACACCAGCGTAACATAGCGGACATAGTCTCTTAGTTCCCATTTACTTTGAACTGACATTTGTAATTTCTTTAATTTTCCTGAACATAATTCTACTTTTTTTTTAAGGTTTTTTGAGACAGGGTCTCGCTTTGTGGTTCAGGCTGGCCCTGAGCTCAGCCTCAGACTCACATCACAGCAATCCTCCTGCCTCTGCCTCCCGAGTGCTGGGATTACAGGCGTGAGCCACCATGCCTGGCACTGTGGTATGTGGGACTGGTTGCTGCTGGGGTGAGTCTCCACACCCAGTATTGTTATGTGGTTACCGGGGATCAAACCTGGGTCCTTGCACTTGCAAGACAGGCACCGGAACCACTGAGCTATATCCCCGGCCCATAATTCCACTTTTCTGACAGAAAAAGTACATTAATGCTTTTAATAGAGGAGAAAATATAAATTTATTTCCCCATTTATTTATATTTTTATAAGCCCATGTTTATACTACATAATAATTACATACCTCTTGGAAATACATATATACATATGATACGTTAATCATTTTCAATGGGAATGAAACTGCCCGTGTGCATGCTGCATAAGAGCTGTTTCCCAGGACTTTCTTGTTTGTTTGTTTCATCTTGAAACAACATTTTACTTTGCTCCCCAGGTTGGCTTCACATTTAAAATTTTCCTGCTTCAGTCCCCTGAGTAATTGCACACCTCACCAAAATTCTTTATATTTTCATTTAATTGTGGTAAAACTAAAATCAACAACAATAACAACAACATCAGAAACCCAGACTAAGGTGCCAACAACCCACTACCGCACACTTGTACAGTGAGAGCTGCATCCAGGAAACCACGGCCACCTTGTTCCACGCTGCACATAAGCAAGGGGAAGGTGAGTCCAGACAGCCTCGCAGAGCGGGCAGCAATGGCGTCAGGTGACAGCAAATGAAAATTCCCTCGCAGAGGGAACCACGTGGCTGCTTTGTCATTCTTCAGGGCAAAGACTCAGACAGGGACCTCAGAACCGAGAGGACAAAGTCGGTGCAAATGTAACTTTTCAAAGGCTTTTTTGTTGCTGCTGTTTCATTGTATTTAGTACTGAGGATGGACCCCAGAGCCTTTATTCTGAGCTGTATCTCCATCCCCTTTCAGAGTTTTTCAATTTTGAGACAGAGGAAGTTGCTAAATTGCCCAGGTTGGGCTCGAACTTGTTATCCTCCCATCTCAACCTGCCAGAATACCAAGATTACAGGCAGGAGCCATAACTCCTCGAATGGGAGTCAAGAAGAATTCTAAGTGCATCAGAAGCAAGATATATATAAAACCTAGAAGCATAGGTTGTCTCTGAGCAGGAACGGGAAATCTTACTGGCCATCATCATGCCATTTATTCCCCAGGCATTACAAGGGGAGTGAATAATCTAATCCTGAAAGAAATGCAAATAAGGAGTTATTCTGAGCCACCAGAGCGCCTGCAGCAGCACCACTTCCCTAATAGCATCTAATATCGGTTCAGCACGTAGCCTGCGCCGCTCCTGGGCTAAGTGATTCCCTGGGACTGTCTTAACTGTCTTATGAAAGTCAATGGTGGGATCCATTTTACAGCTGGAAAAGCTGAGACCAACAACTCATTATAAACAGTGGGACGGCAGTACCCCAGTATTTATGTGAGTTACTACTAATCACCTTGCTACTGTTGTTCATCTATTGGCATGGATGTCTTTACTGTTTCAGAATATATTTATAAGCGTATTATATTTCTGATGTGTGTGTCATATTTCCAGGTACCTAGGACACTATAGTAAATAAAATAATATATGAATATCTACATCCCTGGGCTAAAAAGAAACAATAGATATAATAAATGAGTCAATCACATATATGGAGAAAGTAGAATGTGGAATCACAGGAATCATGGAGCCACAAATAATCCCAGCTCTTTGGGAGGCTGAAGCAGAACAACCACAATCATAATTTGGCAAATAATAAATAAAGCCCTGTCTCAAAACAAATTTTAGGGGCTGAGGATGTATCTCATGGGTACAGTCAGTGCTTGGAGGGTATCCATGAGGCCCTGGGTTCCATCCCCAAGGAACAAACATGTAACCACAGAACCTGGAAGGTTCAGGAACCCCAGCCTGCAGCTAGTGGAGGATATATTTTTACAGAATATGGACTTGGGAAGCTACACTGAGAAAGCAAAGCTTGAGCAGGGCGTGAAGAAGTCAGACTCACACATATTAGAAATGAAAAGCATTCCAGGCAGGGGCAAAAGCAAGGAAAAGACGTAGAGGGTGGAGTTGGCGGATGAGTGTGGAAGAGAAGGCCAGAGTGACTGTGCCAAGAAAATGAAAGAAGATAGTGATGGGCTTGGGGCAGAGCTGTGGGCAGAGCTTCCCGTACGCTTGGGTCACAGAGTCCTCAGTGCACTTCTTAAGGTTCTCTGGACTCAAGTGTGAGCGACGGTTTCTTTCATAGGTAGTTCTGTTTAGCAGAGTATATATATCACTATGTTACTTGGAATTTAATAGTGGATAGCCATTGAGATATAATAAATATTTTTTATTTTTACATATAAATGGAATTTTCTCTTTCTAAATTAAATGATCACAATTACTTAACAACAGCTGTGTGTGCTTGCTGGGAATGGCATAACTCATTGCAGGAAGATGAAGTCGACAGCAGGGAAACCAGCTCAGAAAGATACTAAAGTAGCACATTCAAGTGATGAGAATTTAATACGGAATTTAGAATCTTGCGACTGTAAAGGAAACGCTTAGTCATGTGTGCTGTTACACACCTGTCATCCCAGCTACTCAGGAGGCTGACACAGGATGATTTCAAGTGTGAGGCCAGCCCGGGCAACTCAGTGAGATCCTATCACAAAATAAAAAAGGAGTAATGTAGCTCAACATTCGCTGGGTTCAGTCCTCAACTCCACAAAAGTACTTCATTAAAGTAAAAAGTAAACGTAAAGCCTTCCAGGAGAGACATTTAGAAAGTAAAACGAAGAACATGATGAGACATGAGGTGTGTGGCCCTGGGTCACAGGGAAGACCAGATCTGACGCAGAGACTCTGGACTGTGAGGCCACCCACCGAGGTGAGGAGCAGAAGAGGTCAAGGAGACATAAAGAGAGTCGGGACGGAAGAAGAAAATGCCCCAGGAGTGGTCCAAAGACACAGGAAGTACAAGGCGCAGGGGCTATCCAGACGGAGCTGTCTGGCGGTTACGGCAGCCATCCGGCCAGCCAGCCCACAGAACTCAGTCTCGGCACGGAAGTCACTCCTCACCGGGGCCGAGAATTACCTGGTGAGAAGGTGTAGTGTTCACAGAGACCAAAGAGCTCTAAACTGCACCTGCACCAACATACATCTAGCATTCCTCTGCACACAATTGTATTTGCACCTGTATTTGTCTGAATGCAGTTCTACTACAGCAAAAGGATGAGGAGCCCTCCTCTACTTGTGAGAGACATTTTACAGGTACGTGACAATTAGTACTTCAGAAGGCCCTAAAAGCAAGCATCTGCCAAAGGGCTCCAGTGAGATGGTCGCAGTTCAAACAAGGGCTCTCGCTGTGGGAGACACTGGGCAAGTTTGGAGTCTCTGAGTCGCCCTCTACTACGAAGGGGAAGTAACAGTGCCAGCTTCACAAGGCGCTGTGAAGATTAAACGGGAAGATCACGTAAAATGCTTCCGTGTACCGCATGTCACGGAGTGGGGAGGGTCAGCCGCAGGCAGCACATCCATTTCCATCACCGCCACATCTGCTGCCATTTCACGACTCTGACTTTGTTCTCTGGAGAATCACATGAGGGGACAGAGCTGACGGCCTTTTATTAAGTATAAACTTCCATCTAAATGCTGGCCAGCTTTCAGCAGGGATTGGTACTTGACTTTTCTAAGGACAACTGCCTCAAATGAATCTACTTTTGAAATGTATGTAGGACCCATTTCCCAGAAGAAACCACACCTTTCTTATGACTGAAGGACCTAAATAAAAAAAAATTAAACTTAATTGGCAAAACTCCTAATAGTATTACTCTGTTCAGCACAGAAGCCAAAATCCGTGTTCACTATGAAGAACTTTAATAAACGGCCGTTGGAAGTCTCCCCAGGATACCTTTCAATCTTACGCCTTTTCCTCAGGATGCATATGGTTGTCCAGAAGAGGGCGCCAACGTGCAAGGCAGTGGTGGAAACCGACCAAATTCACCTCATAGCTTCTTCTATGGTCTGCATCTTTTAGGGACCGATTCCTAATAAATAAGTAGACTTTTTGCCTATCTGACAATAACTTATTGGCTCTTACTCAAGCAAATGATAGAAATTTAAACTTTTTTGTGTTTTGAACTTTTTTATGTTAAATGATAGCTCTTTCAGGTCAAACTAACATCAAAAAAGCCATACTATAGACATCTGAAATGATAATTTGTAAAGGACTTACTACTAGACGTTCAGTTTGACCACTAAGGAAGAAGAAACTACAGAAACATTACAATGTTCATTACTCGCACAGGAAACGCCATGTAAAGCTGGCGTTGAAGTCGGTGAATCTCAATTCTGGCAGGAGGAGAGGGAGGGAGTCACTTGCACTTTGGCTGGCTCCCAGCTCCCTCTCCTGGAATGCGCTTAAGATGTCATCAGCAGTGTCTCCTGCCCACGTGTATGTCTGGCTGGATACAATTCGCAGGGCGTTACAGGCATCAGGGCAGCACAAAGAGACGTGAAAAACTTTGGCAAAAGTAACCTAGGATCAGCCAGGGAAGGAATCTAAGAACTGAGGCATAAAGCCCGCAACCGACACATGGACGATGGCTACAACTGTAATGTTGTAAAGTGTGCTAAGGCTCTCTCTCCGAAGTCTACAAAGTCATACCTTCCCGCAGTGCTGTAACAGGCTGTGCTATGACTGGGTTTGTGCTCTTGGAACAGCGCATCAGCTCTGCAGCGCCCCCTCCGACGGACAGATTGACTAGCAGGCTCCTTCTTCACTGCAAGAACTTCACAACTGGGCACACTAGGCTCAGTTTCTACCGCACACATCACCCTGACTAGCCGCTTCAGTTTCCCCGATTAATATTCATTCCAGCTACCCTGACGGCTCCTGTGTTTAACGTAAGGAGTTCAGGTGAATTCACTTAACTTGTGTGTGCAGTTGTGGTTTGGTTTGCTTCTTCTGGCACAGCCAGAGAGCCGACTGCAGTCTTGGGCTCCTGGGCGAGGGCTCCAGCATCGAGGCACGTCCTCAGCCTGTGTACAGTTTTAGGCAAATCACCAGCACCCCAGAAGTAGTGCAAACGGAAGATCATCCCCTCAGGAAATAAAACCCTACCTCTCTCCACTTCTGCTTCCATCTCTTTGCAATATCCCAGGGCATCTGGACACACAGTGCAAGGGTCACCCTCACAGCGGGCTGCCAGAACAGCCGGGAATGTTCTACCTCGCACTGCCCTCGCTACTGACTGGCAAGAACGGCCATAAACTAATGCAAGAATAGCCACTTTTGGGCCGGGGAGTTAGCTCAGTGGTTCCGGCGCCTGTCTTGCAAGCGCAAGGACCCGGGTTCGATTCCAGGTAACCACATAACAATACTGGGTGT
>PVIR01042393.1:0-12251 GCA_004026965.1 Petromus typicus | reverse complement strand
GAACACATTGGGAAATCTTAGAGTGTTACAAGGATGAATTCTTTGATATCATAGAGTTGAGTTCTAAATTAATTAGGAAAATAAAACAAATTTTCCAAACACTTTCAAATCAAATAATATACTGTAAATCATCCAGGAGATACAAAATAAATCTTAGGTCAATTAGAATAGCTAAGTGAATATGATGGAAGAGATGATATAACAAAACTCAAGAATCTTTGTAACCCTGAAGTCATACATTTGAAAGACAAAATAGACTAAATGTTAATAATTTAACTATACATATTAGGCAGAAAAATAAAAAAAACTCAAAACTTACATATGAAGGAGATAGAAATCAAACAGTAAGTAAATCCAGTCAAAGATTATGAAAACACTGAAAAAAGAATAAACTGTAAAACCATAACATGAAGAGATCAGGAATCCCCAAAGTAGTTCTCTCATAAAGAGTGCTAAAATACAGTAAAATATCCAGAGACATAAAGGAAAGAAAGGAAGAAATAGTGAATGGTCACAAAGATAATTATAAATCATGTAAAATTAAGAAATCAATAACCTACAAATTACTCTATGCCACTACATTTGATAATTTAAATGGAAAAAAATTCAAAAATATGACTTACCAAAATAGACCCCAGAGGACAAGAAAAGTGGAATATTCCTATAACTATTTCTATAAATATTTCATAAGTAGCTTTATACATTTATAAGCATGAGAGTTGTGGAGTGAAATATTTCACTAAGGAAACCTTTTAAGTATTTACAAAGCTAACCATATATATATGGTTAACCATATACATATATATGTACCATATATATATGGTTAACCATATATATATATATGTACCATATATATGGTTATATATATATATATATATGGCTAACCATATATATATATATGTACTTCCAGAGATGTAAAGGATATGTTTATTATCAGTTTTATGAAACTATCAAAATGTCTGAGCACATTCTGCAAAAAGATAGTTACAGACCAGTGTTTCTTGTGAACCTATGGCGGCAGATCTGACGATGGGAGCAACAAGAGCAGAGATTAAAAAGGAGGTAGACCTGTCTAACGTGCATGTATCTTGTATTCTGAATAATCATTTTGAAGATAATGATATGCAGTGTGTTATCTTTTGTTACTTTCCAATTATTTTGTTATGAAAGTTTATTTTAATTTCTCATAAATAAATAATTTAAACAAATGACACATATGGACCAGTCTCTCATGATGAACGTAATTATCACAAACATACACTAATTTAAACATTATTAGAAAATACAACAGCTATTAACACATTTAATCTCTTAAAATCAAAACAACAGTTGCTTTTACTACAATAAAGCATGTATTTTTAACATTCAAAATTTAAAACTGCAATTCATTATTTTTACAGTGTAAAGAAATATTATGACGTTGTTCAATACAAAACAACAAAATGCAAATTTCATCAATGATATAAGTTCTTCCCAAACGAGGATTGGGAAGAAAATATTCTTAATTTATTGCCAGCTTCCTCCAAAATGGTGAAAGCAGGCATCATTTGTAATGATGAATATTGGACATTTTCATCTTGACATTGCAAACAAGAAAATGATATGTACACATTATCATCAACTTTGTTCAGCGTTGTAGCAATATAGCTTTCAAAAGGCAAAGAGTAAAAAAGATACACAATTTGAAATGAAGAAATTACATTTAATATTCAGAGAAAAATTTAAATATTATAATAAGGTAAAGCATTATATAAATACATTAACAAAGTGTGTAACTCTGAGATAATATATGAAAGAAATTGTATTTCTTCCTTATGCTTTCACAAACCTTTTTTAAATGATTATTTCAAAAAATATCCTCAGAGGGAGGAGGATTTAGCTCAGTGGTTCTGGCGCCTGCCTTGGAAGTGCGAGGTCCCAAATTCTATCCCTGGTAACCATATACAACAATGCTGGGAGTGTTGGCTCTGGTCTGTAATCCCAGCACTCCGCAGGCAGAGGCAGGAGGATTGCCAAGTTCGAGGATGAGTTCAGGACCAGCCTCAACTACAAAGTGAGACCCGGCCTCAAAAACAAAAACAAAAACTAAACCTCAGAAATATCAACTGTTCAAAATCTAAATTGTTGTGCAAGACCATAAGAATATTGTTGGAATTATAACAAATTTTCAGGAAATAATTAGAGGAAGGTATTTTGGTATGGACTTGGTGGACATTCTTAGTTGATATTGCTTATTTTTAACATTGTACTAGTCATTGAAATATTTATTATATACTCATATAGAAATATTTACGATTTTTTGCTTTTCTTATATTCATAAGAAAAGCAATAAAAATTCATTAATAAATAACAAGTGTTCATAGGATATTTTATGATATCATCCCATACTCCTTGATAGACTGTCAATATTTGCACTTATTATCTGAATATTTCATTTAAAGAAAGTCTCAGTAAACATTTTGAGTGTCAAACCACGTGAGACAGAGTGTGCTTAGGAATATTTGATAACATCCTCAATGATCAGGAGCATCTTTGTTTGATAAAAAAAATCACAAATGAGGAGTATATTATCCTTCAACACTGCATTAAATCTTATCTTTTTGAGAGCAGTTTTTAGTTATGGACTGCTACTACCTTTTCTTCCTCTGTAGGTGATCAGCTCTTATTCTTTTATAGCTGCTAGAATTTCTCCTGATTAAACCTAATGGGCATATAAACAGAAGGCACATACTTTTGAAGAGCACACAGGATATTTTGAACAATAAAATGACCACCTGCTGGTCATACAGGAAGTCTCAGTAAATTTCAAGTTATTTAAATCATTCAAATTATGTCCTCTGGCCAAAATACCTGAAGGAAACTATCATATTTTGTCTTCTTCAAACTCTGTGGAGTGCAGGTGTATAGATTCTGTTATTTTTAATAAATGTCAGGTGGTATTAAACTGATCTAACCCTTCCTTTCTCTCTGCTTGGTTCAGTACTCAGATAAAATTGATTTTTTTGTTGTACTTGTCTTGCTGTTTGATTTTTGATGTGAACCTATCACTTTCTCATATTTTAAAGTCTTTTTTATTTTAAAATATTAATTGATTTTGATCTATGGTAGCTGATTTGTAATAGTTAAATTCATCTCTCATTTCTCCAACTTTAGGAAGTTAAATATTTTTCAGAGTTATGTTGATAGTTACATTTCATTTAGCAATGGTTTTATTCACTATTACTGGGAGAATAGCAAGAAAAACCTAATAAAAGAAAAAAATTATAGATCAGGAATTAAATACCAAGATTTTAAAAATAAGGCACCTATAAATATGTAGAAAAGCATCACACTTAATCACTCCAATACAAATTATTTTATATAATTTAACACCAAATATGTAGAACTAATAAAATGATGAAAAGAGAAGAGGATATTGAAATGGATGGAAATTGTTGTTTGATCCTGGATTTCTGAAACAAAGATAATTTGATTTACTAGAGTTGGAAATTGCATCCATGTTTCTAGAAAGACTGAGAAATAGATTTATGGATGGATGGATGGATAAATGGGTAGATTTGTAGATGATAGATAAAGTAGATTTGTAGACAGAGACAGGCAAACAGACAGACAGACAGATAAATGTCAGGTGATAGGTAGAAAATAATAGGTAATGAGGGAATTTGTTAGAGAGTTAGTTCACAGTTTCTAGAAAGGCTGAGTAATTGCCTACCAAGGCTTCTTCCATCTGGAACAGCAGGGAATTCTTGGGCTGATGGCCTTGGGACCAGTGGTGTCCACTGGAACAGTACAGCGTCAAGCTGTAGGTCACTGGAGGTTCTGGGACCTCTTTCAGTCTCAAATTGGAAGATCTCAGCATTATGATGGCAAGAGAGGAAGTATTTTAGGCTTTACAGAGAGAGAGACAGAAAGACAGAGAGAAAGACAGACAGAGAGAGACAGACAGAGACAGAATGGAGAGGGAGGGAGAAAAGGAGAGAGACTATTTTTAGCATCAAAGTCAAATTTATTTTCACCTAGTTCTACAGAGTATCCATATGTAATGGATAATCCTATTTAAATTACTGGTTTTGAAAATTTACTAGAATCCACTCATAGGTGTTTTATTATTTTGGATTTTTTTAACCTGTGTAAGTAGATTTCTGAAAGAAATTACACACCAAAAAACAAAGTTGTGTAGATGTAAAAAGAAAAGAGTATATTAATAATAAAAGATAGACTTTAAGATGTCTTTTAAGTTATTTTTTGAACAATAAACTTAAAGATGGTCAGTTTTTCAAAATATCTTCAAGGCTGAGTTCTAATGTGTATGTATTAGAAAATGTTGCCTTGGGCCAGGGATTTAGCTCAGTGGTTCCAGAGTTTGCCTTGCAAGTGCAAGGGCCTGGGTTCATCCCAGTAACCACATATAACAATGCTGGGTATGATTACTCACACCCACCAACAAGCAGTACCACATAACACAGTGCCAGATGTGGTGGCTCACGCCTGTAATTCCAGCACTGGAGAGGCAGAGGCAGGAGGATTGCTGTGAGTTCAAGGCTGAGCTCAGGGCAAGCTTGAACTACAGAAGTGAGACTCTGTTTCAAAAAAAAAAAAAAGAAAGAAAGAAAAGAAAAAACAAAACAAACAAACAAACAAACAAAACGTTGCCTCTAAACTCATTTTTTTTAAAAAAATTGAGTTCCTTGTGATTATGTCATTGAAGTCCACACTTCTCTCTGACAATAGCCAGAGGACGTGGTTTGGGCCTTACCTATGGCTGCTTTTGTTCTCAAAGCCAACACCATGTGCTATGCCTTCATCAACGTGTCCATCGCTGGGACTTTTCTTGCTAAAAGCCAGAGAAAAATTCACTTTTAAAGTGCTCCTTTGATTAGGTTAGAGAAAAACTGAATGGACTTCACATCATAAGGTCCAATAATTTTTACCATAATAATATTGTCAAAATTGGTTTTACATGTAGTACAGCTGAATCATGAGAATAACAGGAAAGGAAAGGCCACCAAGGCCAGGTGGGAATTCTTTCCACCACATGATTGTATCCCATTTAGAAATTATAAGAAAGTTTTCTGAATCATGAAACTTGGACTCTCTCTTTTGACAGAACAAACAGAAAGGATACAAAGAGAATCCATTCGTGAAAGGATGTAATTCTGTTAATATAATTAACAATAGGCAATCCCAAATACTAATAGTTTAAAAATGTGAATAAATGAATAATAATTATAGAAGCTTCAGTAAAATAATGTGAGTTGAATACATTACACTTTAGAGGCAGTTAGGGCCAACCATGTTGTTTGGTAGTAGAGAGTTGCCTAATATATACAAGGTCCCAAGCTCAACCCCCCAAAATAAAAAAAAAATAAATAAAAAATAAAAAAAATCTTCTTTTAAAGATACTTTCAGAACAAGTATAATTTTGGAAAAATTTCCCCTTGTAAAACTATGTATCAGTGATTCTTGTGAAATGCATCCCAAATAAGACCCAAAGGAAATTTCAGTCAAGTCAGTAATATTACCAAGGTAGAAGTAGCAGTGATGGATAGATGTCAGGAGAGTTGTCCACACTTGACAGGGCTTTGCTCTTGGCTTTGCCCTTCCACAGCCCCTCTAGTCACCCAAGGTTGAGGGCTCAGCCTTGGATCTGCCCCACTTGTGTTCCAGCACTTAAGGCTTCATAGGACAAGATTCAAATTTTATAAATAATTCTTTTGGTGAAGTACTTTTGAATCCTCTGTTGCACATTTTGTAGTCATCTCTGCAAAGATAAGAGCGGAATAAGTTCCATGCTTAATTTGTTAAGACCCAATTCAAGATATGTAGCTAATCACCACACTATGATTGTAAAGGACCCTTCATATTATTTCTGTATCTGTATTTGTTGCCACAGTTTGGCATTTCACTCAGAGAGATGCTGACCTGCTGGGAATGAGAATTATTGAAAAGAAATGAATAGAGTAAAAAAAAAAAAAATTGTAGCTTCCTTTAGCAATATAGAAGAGGAGAGTTCTCTATTTGAATAATACCTAATGCCAGATACTGGTCATAATCCTAAAGTCTATATCTGTTTAAACCTTTATGCAGTGAATTTTTGCTCCATTTGAGCCTAAGCTTTACAAAATACCATTGGAAACTGAAATAAACAAATGCTTCTGTTAAAGTAGCAGCAATAGCCACTTATTCCGGAGTAGACAATTTTACTTTTTTTTTTATTTGAAAAACATTATAATATCAACACATTTCATTTCTGTCCACTATGAAGGAAGAAATGTAGTCAGTCAAGAATAATTACTATGTAAAAAAATCTCAAAGAAATTCATTTTTCCTTTCCTTTCATTCTTGCTTCTTCTGGTTAATTTATTGGTTTCTCTTTCACTAACTCTTCATACATTCATCGATTACAGAAATTCTCCATTATCCCACCTGTCACAGAGCAATCTAATTAACACTCTTTTGGAACTGACTCTTCTCATCATGAATTCTTTTCTGAAGCCTGTACTTGTGGCTATTTGTTTCTGTTAGGATTATGGGTACAAGTGTCATATCAGGGGAAAAAGCTGAAAAAGATAACTCTTTTCTTATGCTGGATGCTCTATCATGTCAATGGAGATGAACAGCAAATTTTAGTTTACTTTTAAGTGATCTACAATGTCACTACCTTGAATGAAAACCATAGTGATTTTCAGAAATGTTGTTTTAGTCCCAAAGGTGGGAAAATCTGAGTTAGGATAGAACAGAACTTCCTGGACATCACCCAGGTTAGAGTATTTTAGAACAGAAGCTTAAAAGGATTAAAGCAAAAGTATCCCCAATATTTCTGTATGACATAACTGCTCATTTTATTCACTTCTGTGCTGTTTTTGTCCTGAGTAAGTAACTGTCCTATTTTAAACAGTGTTATTTAGATCAATTAAGAATAAGTAAGTCAGAAAATGTATGACCTTTATTTATGCCCTCTGTGATATTCCACCTTTCCTTTTTAAGTTGATTTTCTGACCCACATAAATTTCATTCTCTCAGGAAATTTTTGTTTGTTTAACATTTTCGGCCTCAGGCCAGAAATTCTCAGTTTTCTGTTGGAAAAGTCTTTATTTCTCACTCTCTTAAAAAAAAAAAAAACTAATTGATTTTATCAGTACATTTTATATACACATCATATTCACCATCAACATTAAAAATTTGTACCAGTATATGATGCAATTTAATTTTCATTTTTCCCCTTTCCCTATCTATCCCTACCCACATATACATAAGCTTTTTTCCCCTTTTTTAACATTGTATTTCCCCCCCATATTCATACCCCTACTTCTCTTTACCATTTGACTATTTTCTATTTCACAGTATCTTCAGACATTCTATAACTCATTTATACTTCAGTTTCTCATACCAAAAAAGATAACAGTATTTACAAATCTGTGACTTTATGAGTATTTCCATTTGGTATAAGTAACTCAAACTTATCATTATGGCAGAGTAATATTCCATTCTATAAAAGAATCACAACTTCTTTGTCCAGTCTCCAGTTGATGGGCATTTTGGTTGTTTCCAAGATTTAGCTATCACAAATCGAGCTGCTATAAACGTGGGTGCACAAATGTTGCTGTCATATGAATCTTTTACTTTTTTCATGTATGTGTCTAGGAGGGAAATAACAAGGTCAAATGAGACCTCCAATCCTCTAAAGGTCTAAAGACCTCTCATTTTTCATGGAATCTTCACTGTGCTCTCCATGGTTGATGTACAAATCTACATTCCCACCAACAGTGGAGAAGGATTCCTTCATCCTTGCAGCTTCACCAGCATTTATTACTGGTTAATTTTGAGATAGTAGTCATCCTTTATGGAGTGAGATGAAATCTCAGTGTTGTTTTCATCTGCATCTCTCAAATGACTAGTGATGTAGGACATTTCTTCACATGTTTTCTAACTGCTTTTACTTCTTCCTCTGAAAAATGTCTCTTCATTTTAGATGCATCTTTTTTACTTGGGCCTTTAAATTTTGGGGAGCTGATATTTCTTAGCTCTTTATATATTCTAGATAGTAGCCCTTTGTCTGGGAAACTGCTTGAAAAATTATTTTCCCATTTTTTTGGTTGTCTTTTTGCTCTGCCCATGGTTTCTTTTGCTATGCAGAAGCTCTTTAATAGGATGAGACCTTGTTTGTTGATTCCTTGTACTTGTGCTCATGCTATAGAGGTTTTGTTCATAAAATCTTTTCCTAACCCAATGTCTCCAAGAGTTTCTACTTACCCTGTTTTCCAGAAAGTTTAATGTTTCTCTTTTGATATTTAGGTCTCTAATCCACTTTGATTTTAGTTTAGTACATGGTGAAAGAGACAGGTCTAGCTTTAGTCTTTGTGAGGTTAAAGCCTACATTTCCAGCACCATTTATTAAAGAGGCTGTCTTTCCTCTATTGAGGATAATTGGCTCCTCTTTCAAAGATGAGGTGCAATAGTGTATATGGAGTTGATTCTGTATCTTCTAATCTACTCCACTGCCCTGCGAGTCTGTTACTGTACCAGTAGCATGTCGTTTTATCACAGTGACCTTGTAGTATAGTTTCAAATTGGGGATCATGATATTCCCCAGCATGCTCTTGGTGCCTAGAACTGCTTTTGCTGTTCTTGGGCTCTTGTGGTTCCAGGTGACTTTTTGTATTATTTTATCTAGATCTGTGAAATACATTGTTGGGATTTCAATTGGGATTGCATTGAATCTATACAATAGTTTTGGGAGTATAGCCATTTTGAAAATATTAGTTCTTCCTATCCAAGAATAAAGGATGTCTTTCCATTTTATAATAACCTGTTCAATGTCTTTTTTCAAAATGTTGTAGTTTTCAGAATAGAGATCTTCCTCCTTTTTTAGATTAATGTTTACATATTTCATCTTTTGAGCATTATTAGAGAAAGTTCTTGCTACTCACTTTCTATTGAAAGATAATTTCAGTCTATATGGAGATTTAGCTTTATTTATGTGTTCTCCTTGACACAAATGAAATATTACACCCTATTTTCTTGCTATAATTGTTTCTGATGAAAATACTCTGCAAGTATGATCATTCTTTATCAATAGGAAAATACTTCATTTACTTTTGCATCCTTACAATCTTTCAAGATATCTCTTTGTTTTTGAATTTTGTGGAGTTGTAATCAAATATACTCAAATGTAGTTTTTTTTTTTCATATATTCTCAGTTTCTTCTATCTACTCTGGTGATTTCCATTACTTAAAAAAAAAAACTTTAGTCATTAACATTTTGAGTATTTTCTTTGTTCTATTTCTTTTTTTATTTTCTAGCATTCCAATTGGCTAGCTAATTTTCTACTAGAAGTAATTATATAACATAAAACTAGTGAAATAAGACAAAATAAAGAGTTATGGTGTGATGGTTTAAGTAGGATTTGATCCATTAAAGGAAACAATCAATCTACATAATGATGGTTTACAGTTAGTATGCTATTTCAAATTTCTCAAATTAAATCAGGAATATTTCATTTTTCTATAATGGCTGTGCAGTAAAAGTAAATTAAGTTTGAATTTGAATTGTTCAAAAGGAAAAAATGGTTCTAATTAGCATTGCTACATTACTTTCCTACCTTCATTTCCTTACCCTCTGCATTTATAAAGATATGATAGATTTGTAATGCTTACCATAAACCCTAGCATTCAATATACATTCAATGAATGCTTGTTCTCCCTTTCTTTCCTGTAATCTAGATGTTGGTCTGAGAATACAGTTACCATCTAATTTGTTGAATATATCAAGGAGTGGAAAGCTGATTATAGTACATTACTATGACACAGGGAGCTAAATATATGAAAATTGATATGAATTCCTATTTAAAAATTGTACAGATAGATTTAAGGTTATAAATAAACATCAGAAATGCAATAATAGCTTCTAATTTGTTACATGGTATGATTAAAGAACAATAAGAAAATTATTTTATAGAACAAAAACTTTACTTGTGTGAGTTACTATAACTTTATTCATAATTGTCAAAGCTGGCAGCAGACAGAATTTCCTTTCATAGATGAACAGACAAAATATTCGGTATCTATTCAGTGAAATGTTAATCAGGAGTAAATATAAATAAGCTAGGTAGTGACAATGAGACTTAGTTGAAACTTCAGTATTTGGTAGGTGGGAATATAAAATCTAAAAAGTCTGAATATTGCATTTTCATTTTTAATTAAATTATATATATATATATATATATATATATATATATATATTAGTGTGTGTGTGTGTGTGTGTGTGTGTGTGTGTGTGTAATCATAATCATTATGTGGAATTTTCACTTGTCTTAATTCTTATTTTTTCTCATTCTTCTCCCCACTCTTCAACACTTCTTTTCCTTATTATTTATAAGAATTGTTCCTCTTTTTGTTTTTTTTTTCTTATTTTGTTTTGTTTACTTTTCCTTTCTCCCTTCCCTGATGACCCATCTTATTTGAACTTTTTCTATTTCATATTATCTATTATGTATTTTGAAACATTCTTATACTTTTTATACTGGAGAAACTATATGATATGTACACATGTGTATCTTGTTTCACTTAAGAATATGTTTTCTAGGTACATCCATTCTACTAAAATGTCTCAGATTTATCCTTTATTATAATTGCTCTGTGATTGAGGTTTTGTTCAGAGTCATCATCTGTATCTATGCCTTTAAGAGCTCTGCTTAGTCTCTCTCCCATTGTCTAGTGTATAGGAAATATACACAATTGTTTGAACAAAGATGAGGGCAGAATATCAGATTTAGAGAGAGAATTGTAGTTAAAAAACACCCCTAAAAATATTTCTTAAAAATAGAAAGGTACCATGAAAAAATCAATCTGAAAACTACAGGGTGATGCAAAAACAATATAGGATTGACTAGAGTCAAAGAGAAAGCAGGAGACAATGTAAATGCTGTAAAAAGCCTGTTCACAGAAATAAAGCGAAAATTTCTCAAACATAGAAAAAGAACATGACATACAAATGACTGAAGCACATTGCACTCCAATTAGCCATGATAAAATAAATCTTCACCAAAACATATAATAAACAAAATTCTAGAAACTCATCACACGGACACAATACTAAAAGATATTAGAAGAAAAAAATCACCTATAAAGGAAAGCCCATCACAATCACAGCAAACTTCTCAACACAAACCTTTAAGGCATGGAGAGCTTGGAGTGAAGTACTTTAAATCTTGAAAGAAAACAACCTCCAACTACAATTAATTTACCCTCCAAAATTTTTTTTAAAAATCAATAGAGAAAATATGCAACCATGACAAAGAATAACTGAAGAAATTCATAACTACTACACCAACTTTATAAAATATTCTTTAAAATATTTTAAAAAGAGCTAAAGAAGACCATAATTTCAAGAATATGTAGAAAGTAGCCATGAGGAAAATCAAGCAATTAAAGAATGGAAAAAAGATAGAGAATCAACAACAATAAAACAATATGGCACAGAGAATCTAATTCATATCAATTATAACCATCAATGTAAATGGTCTCAACTCATCAATCAAAAGAAATACTGGGTGAATCAATTAAGAAACAAGATCCAATAATTTGCTTCATATATTTAACTCAAAAAGAAACTCACAGACACAAAGAAACATAATTCATAAAGAAAGTCAAAAGATATGAAATAGGGGGTTGGGGAGTTAGCTCAGTGGTTCCTGAGCCTGTCTTGCAAGCGCAAGGGCCCAGGTTCGATTCCCCGGTAACCACATACCATACTGGGTGTGGAGACTCACGCCCAGCAGCAACCAGTACCACATACCACAGTGCCGGGTGTGGTGGCTCACACCTGTAATCCCAGCACTTGGAAGGCAGAGGCAGGAGGATTGCTGTGATGATTGCTGAGCTTGGGGCCAGCTTGAACCACAAAGTGAGACTCTGTCTCAAACAAAAAACAAACAAACAAACAAACAAAAAGATATGAAATAATACTTCAGGAAACAGAACCCTAGGGAAAAAAGGAGCAATAGCTATTCAATTTTTAGATAAAATATATTTTAAGCAAAGACTGATCAAAAGAGATGAAGATCACAATATACTTGTATTATTTTAATCATCAGTCTTCCTTCAAAAGAATAATCTATGGAGGCTATTAATCTGTCAGGTACTCGGCATGAAAGTGGTAAATGGAAAAAGTTTAGATAATTTTGTAGGGTAAAAATCTATTGTGCATAATTCTGTGAGAGTAAAAAAGGGATATTATGGATGCAAAAAGC
>PVIR01042392.1:0-12278 GCA_004026965.1 Petromus typicus | reverse complement strand
GATTTAGCTCAGTGGTTCCGGCGCCTGTCTTGCAAGCGCAAGGACCCGCGTTCGATCCCTGGTAACCACATACAACGCTGGGCGTGGAGACTCACCCCAGCAGCAATCAGTACCACACACCCCAGTGCCCGGCGTGGTGGCTCACGCCTGTCATTCCAGCACTCGGGAGGCAGAGGCAGGAGGATTGCTGTGATGTGAGTTTGAGGCTGAGCTCAGGGCCAGCCTGAACTACAAAATGAGACTCTGTCTCAAAAAAAAAAAAAGAAAGAAAGAAAAGAAAAAGATTAAGGGGACTCCAATTTTATGTATTATTTGAAATTAATCTTTATAAAATATACACATAGCCATATTTAACTGTATATTTAAAAACAAAAGAAAATGGAGAAAGTGGGGAAAGGAAAATAGTTGTTATTAGGGTAATGATATTTTGTAAGTGTATATGATACACTATATTATCTATTATATAAATATTTTACTTAAGATGAACTCCAAAGGAAAATCTGCTCCTTACTATATTCTACAACCATAGGCCAAATGTCTTCTGGGTAACTAGGTATATTAAGTGCTAAGTCTAAAAGAGGAGAGGTAAAGTAGACAAGCAGTGGGAAAGTACGATTATAGAGCTGTACATAGAGGAGAAGGAATCAGTAAGCCAAGACTTCAGGAGGGTAAATGGCTGGGAGGAGCTTCTTAAATTTGCTGAATGTTGAAAGGACTGGAGGCGATCAGGCTTATGCAACAGACCATTTCTGGGGCTGGGGCTGTAGCTCAGTGATAGAATATCTGTCTAGCAGCCATGAGGTTCTGCGTTTGATCCCTTAGAGTACTTAAGGAGAGAGGCAGAAAGGAGTGGGAGGAAGGGAGGGATGGAGGAGAGTTTGTCTTCCCTGTTTCTTTATATCACAGATTCAAATGGAGATTTTTCAAATGTTACAGAGCTTCCCTGTCCCTTTAACCAGAGACTGGTTTAAGACTGAAAGTAGAGTAGGTAGTGTAGGTTGGAAAGTTGAGGTAGTAAAATGACAAATTCAAACTCAGACAGGGTCACTTAACAACCTAGAGACTCTATCTCAAAATAAAAAACAGCCAGGCATAAGCTTGTAATCCTAGCACTCTGGGGGAGCGGAGAAGGGAGGATCACAAATTGGAGCCCAGTTGTGGCAATTTAGCAAGATCATTTCACAAAATAAAAAATAAAAACGGTACGAATATGTGGCTCCATGCTAATTCTATATTTCAAGGTTAGTATGTTTTGCTTTTTTAAAAAAAATTCCAGTGCTGGGATTGAATCCAGGGCTTTACATGCTATAGCATTGAGTTATACACCATAAATATATCTTAATTATTATACAAAATTATTATGGAATGGTAAACAACGAGGAGAGGCAGGTTACTATTTTGAGATACAGGAATTAGAAAAGGGAAAGAAAATAGTATGGATAGCTTTTTTTAGGGTAAGTGGCTCTGGACCACTTATGTAAGTTACAAGAAGAAGCCAGTAATGACAGAGTTTGAAGGTACAGAAAGACAAGACATGGACACCAGGGCAAGATCCTGAGACAGGAGAAAATGAATTCAGAGTAAGGGAAAAAGGACACTTTGTTACCAAATACTGAGGAAAATGTAGTGAGAAGGAGTTTGGGACAAATAGTTAAGTAGAAAGAAGTTGAAGGAAAACGACAGGCTCAGTTTTCTCAAGCTAGTAAGGTGGCCTGTAATAGTAAAAATGCAAAGGCTGAGTGGACTTAAGAAAAAGCAATGAGGATTATTATTGTTAACATATCTGAGATTAATACCAAGTCTATAAGTCAGCGAAGAACAAAATGATCTAATGAAGTTTAAAAAGAAGTGATCTCTCCTTTCTATGATATAAAATATTGTGTCCATGTATGTATTTTATATATCAATATATTTCTTTTCTCTTTCCTATAAGGCTTTACCTAGCATTTAAAAAAGAATTTAACTTTAGAGCAGAATGAATTGCACACTTTTGGTCTTTTCCATTAAGTTGTAATGTTTTCCAGGGAAAGATCTCACATCTGCACTTTCTGAAACCCTATGCACCTGGCTGCATGTAGCCGGGGCTTAAAATACCTGCCACACTAAACTGAAGGGAAGAACTTT
Source organism: Petromus typicus (assembly GCA_004026965.1). Lineage (NCBI taxonomy): Eukaryota > Metazoa > Chordata > Mammalia > Rodentia > Petromuridae > Petromus > Petromus typicus. Next base: position 10,154 of record PVIR01042392.1, on the reverse strand, counting down.
GCTTTACCATTTTTGCAGTTTCTACACAATGCTTTTAGCTTTTACCATTTATCAAATGCTTGGGGAAGACAACATAATTTCTGTGCAGTCTACATATATAATATATCCCTAAAAACACATATAAAGTTGAATGTGAAAGACAAGTTTATATGTTGCATAAAATTGGTTGTAAGAATTAAAAATGAAGGCTGGAGATGTAGCTCAGTGGTGCTAACGCCTGCCTGGCAAGTGTAAGGTCCTAAGTTCAATCCTTGGTTCCACACACACAAAAAAAATCTTAAAATGCCTCCATTTGTAAAGCCCCTCATTCTTGTACTGACTAGAGACTAAACTCATTAGTCGAGTATTTCATCACTGAACTACATTCCCCAAACAGTTAAAATACATATACTATCATTTATAATTCCAATACATTTCAAGAAAAATGGAAAAAATGTAATAAAATACTCAAAATGCATACATAGGTTTATGGGCAAAAGAAGTGATTCTGTTAAAGCTCAGTTCACATCTAGGTAAAGGCAAAAAATGTTCTGAATCCAAAAGGTGATAAAGAGGTGCTTACACACATGCACGTTCAAGCTCATGATGCCTAAACATTCAGATTTCAATAGAAAACCACTAGTCAAACCACAAACAAGGAAAACATCAAAATTGAATGAAAAAAAGACAATCAGCAGATGTCAAAACTGCAATGTTAGAGATACTGGTATTACCAGATGAAAATTTAAAAACAGCAGTGATAAAAATGCTTCAGCAGAGAAATAAGAGACATAAAGGAGATTCAAATCAGCCAAGGATTTAGCTCAGTGGTCCCAGTGTCTGCCTGGTAAGCGCAAGGTTCCAAGTTTGATTTCCAGTAACCATATACCACAATTCTAGGCATGGTGGCTCATGCCTGTAATTACAGCACTCAGGAGGCAGAGGCAGGAGGATTGAGTTCACAGCCAGCCTGAACTACAAAGCGAGACCCTGTCTCAAAACAAAACAAACAAAAAAAGATTCAAATGAAAATATTAGAAGCAAAATAAAAGTTGAGTGAATGCTGTGAACAGCATAAAAAGAGGACAAATAAATGATTAAACAAACTGAATGACAGAAGAAAAGTAAATATCCAAAATAAAAATCACAGATAAAATAGACTAAAGAAAACAAAGAGACTCACAGACATGTGAGATTATGAAAAATAACCTAACATTTGTTTCATTAATCCTAAAAGGAGGAAATGGAAGACCTAAAAAAGTACTTGGAGAAATAATGGCTGAACATTCACACGACTGACAAGATGTAAACCTATAAGTTCAAGTAATTGCACAAATCCCAAATACAAGAAACCCCAAAAACATAATTAAAATTCTGAAAAAATTTTTGAAAGCGGAGGAAAAAAACCTGACACCTTATTTATTGAGGGAAAACATTTTGGATGATAGCAGATTTCACATCAAAAATCTTCTAAAGGCCAAGAGGAAGTAACACAATATTTACCAAGTGCTGAAAAAACAAAAACAAAAAGTTTCACCCTAGAATCTTGTATCCTTAAAGAATGAGGGGAAATTCAAGACATTTTCTCATGAAGCAAAACAAAGAGTTTTTCTAACCAGATCTACTTTAAAAGAATTGTGAAAATTCTTTAAATGAAAAAAAATGAACATGAGAATATTACAAAAGAAGAATCCAGTAAACAAATATTTGCTTTATTTAAATATAATAGGCTTTTTTCTCCTTCATTCTAAATTCTACATAATGGTTGAAGGGGAAATACAATTGATATGACTGGATTGTATATACAGAAATATTTAAGACCATTGTGGTATAAATGAGCAAGGGGAAAACAATCTAAAGAGAAAGATTCCTATGAATTTTTCAAACTAGTAAAATGATGACACTAGGAGACTGAAAAGTTACATACACATATAATGAAATATTTAGAAGAGCTAATAAAAGTGGTATAATGAAGACCATTGTATATAAATCAACATAGAACTATAAAAATGTTCAAACTGGGGCCGGGGATTTAGTTCAGTGGTTCCGGTGCCTGACTTATAAGTGCAAGGGCTGGGTTCGATCCTGGTAACCACGTACAATACTGGGTGTGGAGACTCATGCCCAGCAGCAATCAGTACCACATACCACAGTGCTGGGCATGGTGGCTCACGCCTATAATCCCAGCACTTGGGAGGCAGAGGCAGAGGCAGGATTGCTGTGATGTGAGTTTCAGGCTGAGCTCAGGGCCAGCCTGAACTATAAAGTGAGACCCTGTCCCAAGGAAAAAAAAAAAAGTTCAATTAAGACCATATGTAAAAAAGAAAACAATAAACAAAAGAGAAAGAAAATGTAATGTACAAATCTAACATTCAATAATTACATTAAATGGTAGTGGTCTAAATAGACTATAAAAGAATTGGGCAAAGAGTGGCAGGTTAAAAAACATGATGCAACTATACTCTATCTACAAAAGATAAAATAGGTGAAAAAATATGTATCAGGCAAATATTAGCCAAAGAAAAGCAGAATTGGTTGAACATATTAAACTATCAGATAAAGTAAACTTCAGAACAAAAAATTTACTAGAAATATTTTGGCCTGGCACTTTTAAAAACAACTTTCACAACTCCTTTAGTAGTTGTTAGTCTACAGTTTGGATCTTAAAATATTTTGCATTTATTTGTAATTTTCCAAGATAAATTGTCCATTTTATCATAAGTTATTCGTAATTATTTTGAATTCCTCCACAATTATAATTTTGTGTGAATTTCTGTCACACCTTTATTAGACAAGATCGGGTGTGTTCACGGTGGTATGGCCATTGACTGTCACACCTTTATCACATATCATGGAGAGGATATTAATAACCAAATTGCACCAGTCTCAGTGCATGTGCACTATTTAATTTGTATAATAAACCCATGTGGCAGGAATTATTAACTCAATTTTATTAACCTTGTTGCTTTCTCATGGAAACATAGTTAATAAGAGGACAAATTAACCTGGTCTCAACATGAAAAATTGCTTTCCACCCAAGATGGTGCTTTTAAAATTCTTACGGTTAGAGGAGTTAATTTAATTGACAAGATGGAAGTATCTGGCACTCTAAGTGAAAGAAAGCTCAGTTTTTGCAACAGCCAAGTTAAAGGAAAATATTTTTTTTTGGAGACAGGGTCTCACTTTGTAGTTCAGGCTGGCCCTGAACTTACTATGTAGTCCAGGCCAGCCTTGAACTCACAACAATCCTCCTGCCTATGCCTCCCAAGTGCTAGGCTTCAGGTGTGAATCACCACGCCTGGCATTGTGGTATGTAGTTATCAGGGAGCGAGCTTGGGACCTTGCACTTGCTAGGCAGATGCTGGAACCACTGAGCTAAATCCTTGGCCCAAAAGGGAATTTTAAAAAAACTGAATTTAAATATAAATTAGAATTCTGAGGAAGACTATACATAGATTCTATTTTTTTTGCCAAATTTCCTTTGGTGATTCAATCTTTTCTGTGCTAGCTATGAAATGTGTTGAAAGGCTTTACTTCATTTTGTTTGGTAAACACTAATTTGTTTTTGAAGAATTCCTGGTACGATTAAACAGGTATAAGAAGTACAATTCTGCCTTTAAAAAAAAAGGTGCTAGAGGCAACTAAAAAGTATTTAGAGATAACCTGAGAAGCATACAAGAGAGTAAAGAAATGCAAATATTACATATAAATATGGGTAGGTTTTAATTTTTTCTCCCATGAAATGAAAGCATTATTTTTTAATATGTGAAGAAAATACTAATTATATAAGAAAAAGCCTAAAATTCTTTTGTATTTTGGTATTGGGAATCAAATTTAGGACCTTATGCTTACGAGGCAGACACAGTGCCACTGACCCCAGCAAAAGTCTAAATTTTTTTATGAAGACTATCTTACACTTCTTTGGAAGTATCAGTGAAGATGCTAAGGGTAGAGCTTAGTGGCAAAATGTGTGTTTAGCACGCTCAGGGTTGTGGGGTCAATCTTCAGCATGCATGTGTGCATCTGTGTGCATGTACACACATAGTACCAATAAAATTAAGTATCAGTTCACTAGTCTTAGTGTATTTTTTTTTTTTTTTAGGTTTTTTGAGACAGGGTCTCGCTCTGTGGTTCAGGCTGGCCCTGAGCTAAGCCTCCAACTCACATCACAGCAATCCTCCTGCCTCTGCATCCTGAGTGCTGGGATGACAGGCGTGAGCCAACACACCTGGCACTGTGGTATGTGGTACTGATTGCTGCTGGGTGTGACTCTCCATGCCCAGTATTGTATGTGGTTACTGAGGATCAAACTCGGGTCCTTGCGCTTGCAAGACAGGTGCTGGAACCACTGAGCTAACTCCCCAGCCCTAGTCTTGGTGTAGTTTCATAGTTTGTTCACTGCATTCTAAGAAGCATATGGACAATGTTTCATATTTGTTCACAGTATATAATAAAAAACTAGTTAACTTTATCTCACCTTAATGATCCCTGGTGTTTCTTGAATTTTAACACCATAAGAAAGAGAGAATACTAGGCCAATTAAGCAGGGCAAATCATCCTCCTACTATTTGAAATAACAATAATGTTAGTTTCTGTTTCCCTCCACTTCAAGAATTTCTTTTACCTTTCTGGCAGACAGAAATGATTTCACATTGTTTTTACTAATCAGGTGTGTGACTGTTAAGGTGAATAGCCAAAGTTCCTGGCAATGTTTTTGGTTTTCTATGAATATGGTCACTGGGACCAAAAAAAAAAAAAAATCAGAAAATGGACCCACTGTCTTAAAAGTATGGTTTGAATTATTCTTGCTTACTGTACCTTTGTGTTTTCTCAACTATAAACTTATTTGGGACAATGCACTGCCCTGTCTGATCTTTTCTGTTCACTCTGAATTTAACAACTGTGTCACTTAGATGGCAATATTGTAGAGCAACAACAACAAAAAATCCAGGTGTGGATTCTAGCTTTGTTACCTACTTGATGTTTGATTTTGGAGATATACTGTCTGTATTCAATTTCTTAACCAGTTAAATGAAGAGCAAGTGTTTACTGCTGACAAAGACTCTCCTTTACCTAACTCTAATCAGACTCCACAACCCTGACACTAGAATCTGTCTTTGTAGCACTGCAGCACCATCTAGTTGTAGCAAGAAACTTGCTAAGTCAGTTAAAACTCTCTGCACCCTCACCCTCACACTGACCTCAGGTACCTGATCACTGTTGTCTGCTTTCAGAAAGAATCCTGTCAAGTCAGTTTAGCTACAATCCCCCATAATGCTCATGTTTCCTTCTAGTAACTCTCCGCCCACTGCTCCTAACCTAACTTCTCAGTTATAAATCTCCATTTGTTCATGTTATTTTTGGAGCTGGGGCCCTTTCTATGAAGAGATTATTTTCCCTCAAATGCAAGTTCTTGAATAAAATGTCATTTTAACTACTGTCAAGCTCTGATTTTAAGGTTGTGGTGTGCAGCCTTTACTAATACATATTAAATGCCTGAAATAGTATCTGACCCATGGAGTATTCCATATTAGATTCTGATAAATCACTACTGATCATCTACTCCTTATAGATGGTTTGCATTACTTTTTGACAAGCTAGTGTATAATATTTCATGCACCAAATGGTTACTGTAAATAGATTATTCTATCGATGGACATTTGATTACTTCAGCTTTTCAATATCTCATGCTGTGGAGATGCAGTCACTTTTGCATTCTTTTCTACTTAGGAGAATCATAGGGGTGTTCTCTTAACAAAAATCACTACAGTGTTTCCATTTACACTCTATCAATAGATGAAGTGTTTATCTTTTCATATCCTTGCCAGCAATAGCATAATCTCTTCTTTCATTAAATATTTTAATTTGCATTTCTTTAATCAGTGAAGTGGAATTTTTTCATGTTTAGGATGTTTATTTGTTTATTTGTTTTGCAAAATCATGTTAGTGTCTTTTAGGAATCAAAAAGTTAGGTTCTCAGAGAATGGTAGATGACAGTTAAAAAATATTCATTCCCCTTCTGCCCATTTCTGTGACCACAGCAAGAATGCATACTCCCTTACTCCAGTGACGTTGGGTTTGCTGCTCTGCGTTAGGTTTGAGACAGGGAAATGTCCTTGGGTCTGCTCACATGACTTGTTCTGGTCAATGAAAGGCTATGCAGTTATGGAGCAAGTAGAGGCTTCAAGTGTCTTTGTGCAATTTTGTCAGTGCCATTGGAAGAGCTTCCTCCAAGTAAATGCTATTCCTTCAACGGGCACCAAATCACACCCACAACAGATCCAAGCTCCACCTGCAACAAGGAGCCAAGCCCAACTGAACACAAGGCTGAAACAGTCCTACCCACATATTAGAATAGAAAAATCTGATGGAGAGCAGTTCATTTGTAATCAATTGTGATAGTTTACAGATTTTATAGACTATTTTCCTAAGAACTTTTCTTTGTTGAAAATACCTATACACAATAATGTTCTCTGATATTTACTTTTCAAAAATAGCATTCTCATATAAAATTATATATAATGTAAAATAATGTGAATTAAAAATTAGTTCAAGCAACTGGCTCTTTCCTATTAAACTTGTTCAATACACTGAATTCATTACTTCTTTCAAATACCATAAATTCTCTCCCAACGTCTAAGCAACAAATGGTATAGATTATTTTTAAACTTTAGTTATGGATGAGTGTTTCAAAAGCAATTGTAATTTATATATAAAAATATCTATACGAGTTGTAAGAACAATTAAAAAAACAATAATGACTATAGTATAATCTCTCATTGTATCAGTTAAAAGATACAGACTGACAGAATGGATTAAGAAACAAGACCCTACAATATGCTATAATGCAAGAAACACACCTAATTAAAGAAATCCATAGATTGAAAGTAAAAGGATGGAAAATTTTCCATGCTACAGGAAACTGCAAAAAAGCAGGAGTGGCTTTCCCATTTACAGACAAAACCAAAACTGATTAAGAGAGACAAAGAAAGATGCTACAACCTTGCACCGGGAACAATCCAAGAGAAAGAGATATTAATAAATATTTATGCACCAAATTCTATTGCACTCAACTATACAAAACAAATATTAATGGACATGGAAAGTCAGATAAGCACTAATACAATAGTAGTAGAAGACTTCAATATCCCACTACCACAAATAGACAGATCAACTGGACAAAAAAAAAATCAATAAGGAAATATTCAAACTGAACCAAATAGACTTAAGATTTCTGAACAAATAGACTTAATAAATGTCTATAGAGTATTTCACCCCACAAAGTCAGAACATACATTCTCTCAGCTGTTTACAGGTCATTCTAGTTCAGAGAGCATGTTTAAGTAAATGCAAAGGAACTGAAGTTTATCCCTTACATACTGTCAGACCATAGTGCCTTGAAATAGGAGCTCCATAGTAACAAAAATTCCAAGAGCCTCACAAACACATGGAAAATGAACAATAGTCTGCTGAGCAACCACGGGATCACAGAAAATATTAAAGAAGAAATTAAACAGTTTCTATAATTAAATGATAATCCCAGTACAACATTCAGGAATTTATTGGATATGATGAAAGCAGTTTTACAAGGAAAATTCATAGCAGTGAATGAATGCCCACACCAGGAAAACAGAGCAAACTCAAATAAACAACCTAATCTGAAACTCAAGCTACTGGAAAAGGAGGAGCAAGACAAATCCAAAGCTCACACTAGGGGAGAAATTATAAGGATTAGAGCAGAATTAATGCTATGGAGACTAAAAGAATGATACAAAAAAAAATCAATGAAATGAAGAGTTGGTTCTCTGAAAGGATAAACAAAATTACAACCACTATGGAGATCAGTGTGGAGATTCCTAGAAAAATTAGGATTATAGGTCCTATTTGACTTTGATTTTTCCCTGCTAGGTATATACACAAAAGAATTAAAAAGATTCATATCACAGTGACATATGTTCACCCATGTTTATATCAGCTCAGTTTGTGCTCGCTAAATCTGCAAACAGCCCAAATGCCTATCAACAGGAGATTAGATAAAGAAGACATATTTTTTGTTTTTTTAAAAATAAAATGGAGTCTTACTCTGCAACAAAGAATGATAAATTTGAGTCCTTTATACTCAAATGGCTATACCTTGAGGACATACTCATAAGTGAAATAAATAGGACACAGATGTGTAAATACTGTATCATTTCTCTCATATGAGAAACTGAAGGTGTAAATGAGTCCTAAAATGTATGATAGACATTGTGAAATAGGAAGAACATATGAAAAAGGAAAAGGAAAGTAAAGACAGGAAAGAAAAGATTTGATGGTAAAAAAAAAAAAAGAGAGAAAATTTATGTGTACAGGGAGCCAGGGGTTTTGCGGGGGACACTGAAGTGGGAAATAATGAGAATTAAGTCATGTCATGTACAGGTACAAATTCTCAATGTCGAGTGTGATCATAACATGTATATAAAATGTACCAATAAAATCAGTTAAAAAAAAGAATTGATATTACACTAAAAAAGAAAAGACAACCAAAGTATAACACGTATAAATATGTGTTCTTTTTTTAAAAAGTTACAAAGGAAATTGAATCTTTTCAAAGCTGTAATTAATATCTTAGAAGAAATTTAGAATTACATAAAATTATAACCATTTAAAATTAGCCAAAGAGACAGAAGTCACTCAAAAAATATTTGTAGAGACCTGAGGATCAATAGAGTAGGTTAGAAGATCCAGAAACTACTCCAGATACACTGAGTCACTTAATCTTTGACAAAGGAGCCAAAAATCCTCAATGGAGGAGAGACAGCCTCTTTAATAAATGGTGCTGGAAAAACTAGGCTTTAAATTGCCAAGGACTAAAGTTAGATCTATCTCTTTTACCGTACACCAAGCTAAAATCAAAGTGGATAAGAGACCTAAATATTAAAACACACACACTAAACCTGCTGCATAACAGGTTAGGTAAAACTCTTGAAGACATTGGCTTAGGGAAAGACTTCTTGAACAAAACTTCTATAGCATGAGAATTGGCAGAAGAAATCAACACATGGGATCATATTCTATTAAACAGCTTCTGCACAGCAAAGGAAACCACCAACAAAGCAAAAAGGCAACCAACAATATGAGAAAGAATCTTTACCAGCTGTTCTTCAGACAAAGGGCTACTATCTAGAATATATAAAGAGCTTAAAAAAATCAGCCCACCCAAATTTAAAGACCCAATTCAGAAACGGGATTCTGAAATGAACAGATACTTTTCAGAGTTAGAAGAGCAGCTAAGAAGTATATGAAGAAATGCTCAACATCATTGGTCATTCGAGAGATGCAGATGAAAACAACACTGAGATTCCATCTCACTCCACAAAGAATGGCTATTTCAGTATTAGCCAGCAATAAATATTGGCAAGGCTGCAAAGAAAAAGGAACCCTTCTCCACTGGTGGTGGGAATGTAGACTCGTACAACCTCTGTGGAAATCAGTGTGGAGATTCCGCCAAAAGCTAGGATTGGAGGTCCCATTTGACCCGGTCATCACTCTGCTAGGTATATACACAAAAGAATTAAAAATATCACAGCGACATATGTGCACCCATGTGTATAGCAGCTCAGTCTGTGATTGCTAAATCTTGGAAACACCTCAAATGTCCATCAACTGGAGAGTGGATAAAGAAGATGTGGTTCTTTTATAGAATGGAGTATTACTCTGTCATCAAAAATGATAACACTGAGTGACTCATACTCAAATGGATATGCCCTGAGGATATCCTCATAAGTGAAATAAATAAGTCACATATGTGTAAATATTGTAGCTTTTCTCTGGTGTGAGAAAATGAAGTTGTAAATGAGTTGTGTGTATAGTTGATAATTGTAAAATAGAAAATATTTAAAAGGAAAAAGGGTATAGGGGTAAATAATGAGGGAAAAGGAATGTGACAGTAATAAAGAAAAAAGGAAACAAAACTTATGTATATGGGGGTGGGGAGTTGCAGGGCGGGGGGAAAAGGGGAAAAATATGACAAGTCATGTCATATTCTGGTACAAACTCTCAATGTTGAACGCGATGATGATGTGTATTCATAATGTACCAATAAAGATTTAAATAAAAAATTATTTGTAGAATTAGTATTAAATTATTAATTTCAGGCATTATCAGGTCAAACTAATATTGTCAAGATAAATTTT
>PVIR01042391.1:0-12257 GCA_004026965.1 Petromus typicus | reverse complement strand
TGCAGCCCCAGCAGCAGCCCCGTGGTGCCCCTGACTGAGAGGTCTCACTCACCCATGCAGTACCCCACGAGGTTGAGGAACTGCCCATCCTTGCAGCTGGTCTTGCAGGTCCCACTGGCCAGAGTAACATGCGGGTGACAAGAGGTGCAGTCAGATTCCAATGGCCCATGGCACTGCCTACAGGTCAGGTGGCATTCTGGGGGAGGGGAGACTCAGGATTAGAACCAGTCACTCAGCACACCAATGCACCAAGTAGTAAACGTATTCCACAAGGCACAAAATGATCATTTTTTAAAAATTTCTTATATATTTGTTTGTTAGTGAATGAGTTCAGGGTCTTACATATGCATGGTAAGTGCTCTACTGGTGAGCTGTATCTCCTGTCTTTTAAAAAATTTATTTGAGATAAAGTCTTGCTAAGTTGTCCAGGCTGGTTTCAAACTTGGAATTCTTCCTGCCTCAGCCTCCAAATGGCATGAGTACAGATGCTTGCCATAAGCATCAAGTTCTAGTCAGCTTCTGAAGATGCCTGCGCAAGCTTTGGCCTCCAGACTTGGCCAAAGACTGCATTTCTGTTATCAACAAGAACATTGTTCACAACAAAATACAGAATCTAAAGCTATAAAAAGAGAAGGAGCAAGCCACACATTCCTGAGGAACCGAACAACCACCTCTATCTGTGGAAGTAAAAAAGTTCAAGACAGAGTCCAAAGCGCAAACATAAGTGGTAAAGACCCCACCACCACCCCGAACACCGTGCAAAGAGACCACGGGGCAGGGAGAAGAGGGGATAATGCGCTTCCTGAAAATTCCTGCACACAGGGGAGGAACCGTAACAGCAGGCGACACGGAGGTGAGCAGGCAAGAGGGGCTGGCCAGGGTCTCCCCCAGGCTACAGCTCGGAGGCCGGTTTTATCTGTGGTACATGATGAACATTTGAAGAACAGAAGAAGACCCCTTTCTGGAGGTTATACGAGCTACATCTGAAGCTCCATTCCTTACGCAGAATTATGTCAAGGCTGTGTTTTCCTCCGAATCAACACCTAATTAACAAGGGATCACACACTGGGAAAACCCAGGTGAGTCTCAGTGAGGCGCAGCCAATCAAGATAAGGATGGCACAGACTCAAAGAACGTCGCAGCCGGGCTGCATATGCTGCCAAGGCAGGCAGCAGAACTTGCCAGTGAAGCCAGAATCTCCGTGCCAAGCACGAGCAGGGCTGGGGTGTTGGATTCCGGGGGGATGTGGAGCAGGAGCAGCACATTTGCTGCAACCAATGAAGCCCCTCCTGGCACAGGGCAGAGCAAAGGCAGAGTTTTCAGGTAAAGTCAACTGCCTCTCACTTCTGGCAGGAGGCCAGGAGAAGATAAGCAGTTATTAAAAAAGCAAGCAAGCAAGCAAGAAAACGCATTGCTGATGAGAAGGATAGCACCCACTATCAGCCACCACATTCCTGAGGCTTCTGACTTTAGAAATTCCTGCTCAGAGATAAGAGCTTCTTGGGCTACGTTCCACCACCCACTTTTTCCTCCCACCAAAATATTTCCAGTGACCTGGATGCCCCAGCAATGGACAGAGATGGAAAGGAGTTCAAGGCAAACTCTTCTACACTCAGAAACCACCTGGGTAGGATGAAAGCAGGTTTTCAAGGGCACCGATATGAGAAGCGCTGATAGTGTTTAAGCTAAAGCAACTTGCAAGGGCCCTGGAGAGATTCACACGGTATTTGGGGAAAGGAAGAGAATTTTAGAATAAAAACAATACTGATCTTCCATTTTCTAAATTTGTGTTGATACTAAATTCCTTTTTGGCATTTAATGTTATCTAATGAATACGAATTTATTTTAATGTTTTCTGTAAATGTACATTTTCTGACACCAGAAACACCTGTAATACGCTTTCATCATGACAAGCTTTGTCCTATTAGCTGGCCTCAACTGTCTGTTTTTGGAAACAAAAGTAAGAATCATGGATAGATTGTGTTTGGTTTTTTTTTTCCCCTGTTCTCTAGCTGTAAGAATATACAGTGCTACAAGAAAAGGGGCTTAAATTTTAGTATTTTGTCAATTCCAATAAAATCCTGCACTAATCTAAAGCAGTAATTCCAGAATCTCTGTCACTGTAACATGAAGGTACTCTGACCACTTGTACAGGCTGTCAAAGAAAGAAATATCCCTCACGGGCCCCTGGTTCCATCCTCTTTGGCTGCAAATTTAGCCTCGCCCTAGGGTAGCCAAGTTTCTCATCACAGTGTCGGGGGTACACACTCGGGGGGTACACCTGAGAAGGTACACACTCACCTGTGCAGCCCCCCGCCTGCACGAAGAAGCCCTCTGGGCACTGGGAGAGGCACTGCCCATCCAGCAGCACATAGGAAGGCCGGCAGGCAGTGCAGTCGTGGGAACTCTTCCCCGCACACCCTAAACAGGACTGGTGGCAAGCTGGGGAGAGAGAGACAAAGCAGAGGCGATGGTCAGGAAATCCCGGACCTTAGCGATTCTAAGTGCAGATTTTAACATCCCTACATGAACACGATCAACCAGTTCAACCTAACACCCCGCATTCTGTCTAAAACACAGCCAGTTTCGACTTACAAAGCGTGTTTAGGGATGTAACGTCACTGTATGTAGAAGAGCATTTGTATGGTTTTTTTTAGCATTTGCACTTTGTTAAACCCACGAGACCACTTTAGAAATCAATTTCACACTATGCACAACAGACACAGTTGTTTAAAGTGTTTTAGCAGGAAAGGAATGAGATGGAAAGGGCCCTGAGTAGCCTCCTGCCTGCAACCTCAACTCCGTCTCTCCCCGTAACATTCCCGCGCCACACTCAGTTCTGCCCCACTGTTCTCGCCTTGCCAGACAGCAGGGAACACGTCTCACATACCCTGCTGAAGGACGATCTCCCACAAGGCAAGCACTGGTAGAACCCAGAGCAGGGCAAACACAGAGGGCACAAAACCGAATTAACCATTTTCAGGGTGATCCGTTTCTTTCTTCCCAAGGTCCTACTGTCAGAGAATGTCAAACAAAGAACAGGCAGCCGCCAGCAGCGCTCTCTTCCTTGGGACAGCCTTCACCATCACTAGGTACGGTGCAGCTTATCAGGCTGCTCCACTGAAAGGCGAAGCGTAGGGGAAGGTTGGTGTACTAATCCCACCAAGGTTCACATGGTGCCTCCTCTGACGGAGGCAAGACCCACACAGATAAGAACTACTGTTCAGCGCCCTGAGCACCCAAAACTAGTTGCAAGATGGACAGACAAATAATAGGGACAATGGGACACAGCACAGCTCAGAGAATAAGAGCCTGGTGTTGCAGTTCTACTCGACCTTGACTAAGTTACGTGGCTTCTCCCTGCTCCTGCTTCCTCGTCTGTGAAACAAAGAGGCAACAGTACCTGTTGCATGGGGAGCTGTGGACTCTCATTGGGCTGATCCAAGTATAATTCACAGGATAGTGCTGGAGCCCCAGGAGGAGCCTAATCCATCTTAGCTATCACTATTACCTACCCACAGAGCAGATAACAGACTGAAGTATAGACTAAAGAAAACAGCCTTGCCTGCCTTGATCAGATATTTATGGATAAAAGGGATGTGTATATCGTTTGTCAAAGGTGACCACCGTATTCATCCTGCTTTCTTATTTCCTGTACTTTGGGTTCGCTGCCATGTGGGACAATGCTGAACCTGTACAGCCTGCTCCTTCCCCTGGCGATTCCCGGAAGTGATGAAGGGATAGCTCGGGAGCCCGCCTCACACACACAAACCAACCAGCCCACAGCTGCTCCCACAACCTCACTGACAAGCTCTTTAATTTATTTATATCCCGGATTTCTCATAGAAGAGAAACCAGGTGATATTTAACCTTCAGCATCCGATTTATTTCTCAGCACTATAGATTCAAGGTGCACTCATTTTCCTAGAAATAAGTCAAATTTACCCTTCTTTAAGGCTAAGTAGTACACATACATATATTACATTTTCTTTATCTTTTCATCTTTGCTGAATCTATGTTACTTTCAAGATTAGCTATTAGAGTGATACCTCAGCTGACGAATTTAATTCTTGCCAGGATTCTGGTCACAAACTGAATTGGAGAAGAACTGAATCAAATTTGATGATTAGGTTTAATGTTGACCTCAGAGAGAAATTTGATTCAGTTTGTCCAATTCAGTTTATGACCAGAATTGTGAAAAGAATGAAGTTCATAAACTGAAGTACAGTTATAAATTATGCTGCTGCACATATGGGCATGCATGTATCATTAAAGTATGATGTCTTCTGAGAGAATGGGGAAAAAAAAGAATCAAGTTGTATCATGTACAGGTACAAATTCCCAATGATAAATGTTATTACTATGTGTCTAAAACATACCAATAAATTTTTTTTTAAAAAAACCCTTAAAAAACAAAGTATGAGTTCTTTAACTATTTCAGGAAAAGACCCAGAAGGGTATAGCTGGATGAAATGGAATTTCTATTTTAGTTTTCTGAGAAATCACCCTATTGATTTCCATGGTGCTTGGACTAATTTTTACTTGTACCAACAATATAAAAATTACCTTTCTTGTCACATTCTTGATAGCCTATGCGTTGTTACTGTGGTTGTTCTTTTTAATTATTCCTTCATGATAGCCAGTCTTTATGGAGTTAGATGAAATCTCAGTGTTGTTTTGATTATTACTTTCCTAATGGACAAAACACTAAACACTTTCCTGCATTTATCGTTCATTTGTACTTATTTTGATAATTATTCATTTGGCCATTTCTTGATTAGTTCATGTGTAGGAGGAGGTTCTAATTTTTTGAGTTCTTTATATATTCTAGATACTAGTTCTTTATCCAAGAAGCAGTTGACAAAAGCTCCCCCCTCCTATAGGTTACTTCTTCAATTTATTGGTTGTTTCCTTTGCAGTGCAGAAGCTTTCAATTTGATGCAGTCCTATTTGTTGATTCCTGGCACTTTTTCTTGTGTTTTTGAAGTTCTGTTCATGAAATCATTGCCTCTGATATGTCTTCAAGTGTTTTTCTTATTTTATCTTTAGTATATTTCTGTTTTATATTAAGTCTTTGGTCCATTTTGATTTCAGTACACAATGAGAGGTAGGGATTAAGTTTTATTCTTCTGCCCATGGATAACAGCACCGTGGTTAGAGATGCTGTATTTTCTCCAACATGCTTTTAGTTTCTTTAACATATTCATGTGATCTTTGGTTATAGGTGTACTGAGTTGTTTCTGTGCTTCCTGTTCTATTGCATTGGTCTATGCATCTACTTTTCTGCCAGTACTGTAAAAGGGAGTTTAGTTAGCTTACGAACAGACAGCAAGGAATAGGAAAGGCCAGATGGAGGGGTCACCTCTTTGAAAAAAACTGAAGTCAGAATAGGCAGTAGGACTCTGGTGCAGAAAGGAGATGCTCAGACAAAACAGATCGCAACCTCTTCCTGCATCCAGGGCTGAGTGTCCAGAAACTTAAAAATGCAGAATAAGTGGTTTTTTTTTTTTTTTTTTTTTTTTAATTAGTTTCCTTTAAACTCTGTAGGCTGAGTATATGGGTTGGAGGATTACAAGTTCCAACTGGTCATTTTTTTAGCTTATAGGTATTATTTTTCAGAATAGATATGTATTTACTCCATTATAAATCACAAAAAAAATCATAATTTTTTCTAACTGCTTATTTTTTGTTGTTTTTCTTATTTGGAATCTTTATTGGTACATTATATATACAGATATCATGATTGTATTCAACATTAAGAATCTGTACCAATATACAACACAACTTTATTCTCACTTTTCCCATCCCCTATCCACCCTACAACCCTCTCTCCCTTATATACATAAGCTTTGTTTCCTTTTTATTATCATCACATTATTTTTCCCCTTGTTACTTACCCCTACACCCCACTTCCTTTTGAATATTTTCTATTTCACAATATCTACTATTTATTCTAGAACTCATTTACATCTTCATTTTCTCATACCAGAGAAAAGATACAATATTTACACATCTGTGACCTATTTATTTCACTTAGGAGTGTGTCCTCAAGGTACGCCCATTTGAGTATAAATGATTCAAATTTATCCTTTTTTATGGCCGACTCATATGCCATTCTATAAAAGAACCACATCTTCTTTCACCAGTCTCCAGTTGATGGGCCAACTAGACATTTTAAATGAATAAAGCTATCTGTGATATGTGTACACTGAACAACTGAGCACATTCTTGTGGTTCACTTCTCCATAAAAATTCTGCACAGAGGGGCCACATCCTAAGTCCCCTCCCAACCAGAAGCTATTTTTCTTCTTACTTCCAATAAACTCTCCTAACTTCCTTTTTTCCATGATTTCCTTCTTCAACCTCATGAAGCAACAGACTCAGTTTTACATGACTCATACAAAGTTAGGTGTTTCATTACCAGACTGCTTTGATCACTGTAGCTTCATAGCATGCCTTGAAATCTGGGATTCTAGTGCCTTCTTCTTCGCTATTTTACTCAGGATTCCTTTGGATAGTTTTGTTCTTTTTTTTTAGGTATTTTGAGACAGGGTCTTGTTTTGTGGTTCAGGCTGGCCCTGAGCTCAGCCTCAAACTCACATCACAATCCTCCTGCCTCTGCCTCCCGAGTGCTGGGATTACAGGCGTGAGCCACCACGCCCGGCACTGTGGTATGTGGTACTGGTTGCTGCTGGGTGTGGGTCTCCACATCCAGTATTGTTATGTGGTTACCGGGGAATCGAACCCAGGCCCTTGCGCTTGCAACACAGGCGCCGGAACCACTGAGCTAACTCCCCGGCCCAAGGATAGTTTTGTTCTTTTCTGGCTCTATTATACATAGTTAAGGTAGGTTAAAAATATAGACAGTCACCCAGGGGGAGTCACTGCAAAACATACATATCATAACCGTGGCCACAGGTGCATCTGTCGGAGGCCAGGCCTCAAGATAAAGATGACATGAACAGGCCTATCCACTTCCCCACAAGATCAAACATGGGAGCACCTGGCCTAATAAAGCCGGGATAAACAAGTGGGTGACCAGGATGTCCAGAGCTACCATTTCCTGAAAAAGATCTGTGCTCTTTTCCATATAAGTGCTAAGTGATCTGCTTCCCCACTGGGTCAATGTTCCCTAAGCAGCTATACTGGGATTTTTTTTTTTAAGACAAGGCTCACTTTGTAATTCAAACTTGCCCTGAATTCACTACATAGTCCAGGTTAGCCTCGAACTCGTGATAATACTCCTGCTTCTGCCTCCTAAGTGCTGGGGTTACAGGCACGAGCCACCACACCAAGCTATACTTGGAATCTTATTGGTTGTTTCCCCATCTTAAACCCACCTTGTGATTTCTGTGCCCACTTCTGATTTTCCCCTCTAAACTTCCCCTGTGAAGTGGGACCCTCAGCAACCTATTCAAATCCCCTCATCTCTCCCACAAGTTAAAGTGTCTCTTTCTCAATCAGTATTTCCTACTCTCAACTTCCATTGTTCCTTAGAATAAATTCTTCGATTTGGAGTACAACAAGCTTCACGTACGTATCTTGGCAGGTGAAAGGGGACAATGTTGAGATTGTAACAAAAAAAGTAAGGAAACAAATTTTATGTATATGGGGGGTGGTAGGGTGGGTAGGGTTATGGGAAAAAATGAGAATTAAGTTGTGTCTTATACTGGTACAAATCCCCATTATGGAGTGCAATCATGATGTGTATATTTAATGTACCAATAAAGATAAAAAAACAAAAAGAGTTATGTTCTTTCCCCTGTATTATCTGGAGGTCCAGTATCAATTCCATATATATTTTAGAATTTCTTTCTAGTTTTGTGACAAATATTGTTATTTTTAAAGGAATTGCACTCAATCTATATATCATTTTTGGTAATATGACCATTTTGAGAATATCTAAAATCAGGTCCACCTATCCAAGAACAAGGGACAATTTTTCTTTTTCTAATGTTTTTTCAATCACTTCTCCAGAGTACTATAGTTTTCATTACAGAGCTCTTTCACCTCCCTGCATAGGTTGATTTGTAGTTATTTAATTTTTTTGAAGTCTCCACAAATGGAATTGTTTTCTTGATTTCTTTCCAGATAGGTTCATTCTTGTTGTATAGGAACAAATTGTTCTGGGGTTGATTTTGTCTGCTGCTACTTTGTTGCATGAGTCTTCGGGTGGAGTTTTTTGATCTGTAAAGGATCACATCATCTGCAAATAAAGATAGTTTGACTTCCTCCTTATCTATTCGTATCCGTTTTCTTTAATTTTTTTGTTTAAAATATGTATTAGCACACTTTTGCAGCACACAGTGATTATATTCACTTTCAGGAATTGATAAGAGTATGTAACACATCCTAATTCTGCTTTTAACCCCTTCCCTTCCCCACCTCTGCCTCCCTGTCCACCTCCTGGTTCTCTTCCATTTTGTAAAATCTAATTAGTTAAAAGTTTCAAGAATTATGTTGGAGAGGAATGGAGAGATTGGACGCCACGTGTTAGCTGTCCTGAGACGATGTTTCTAGTTCTCCTATTTAGTATGATGAAGATTGTAGGCTTGTCATTAATCACTTTTATCAGTCTGAAGCAACACCCATTTTTGTCAGAAAGACCTAGACCTTACCCATGCAGGTGACCCTCCATATTAGGTCATCCTATCTAACCCACCAGATCCAGCCACCTGCAGAGTCCTCAGCCCTCCTCTGCCTCAATCAAATTCCCAGATGACTACAAGTCAGCAGGCTTGGAAGAGGCAGGTATCACTTCACACCACTAAGACCTCTATTATTGCCAATGTCTAATAAAGTAAGCTTTGTCGTACATGGTGTTAAAATTCAGCTAGAACATTCTGGTCCATCAATGCCAGTTATTAAAGTATTAAACACCTTTCATACAGGTGGCTGGTTGTGTGAGTTTTTGTGTCCCTGACTCTAACCCACCCATCACCCAGTGCCTCAAGGTTTAACATCTGTACCCAGAGAGATCCAGGATCCTACTCCAGGGCTGCGATCAGTGACTTTCTCAGAGGGCTGAACCCGGGCTAAACATTTTCTTTTTTAGATTGCAGCTCCATTAGCACAAGTCCCAGGAATTTTTTCCTAAGTAGTTTCAGAATCTTCTTTTAAAAACAAAATGGAGTCTGACATAAAGCTCAAACAAATAAAGGAAGAGTATCTATCAGTCCCCTTCTGAAAACACAGTTAATACAAAATGAAATGTAATAGAATATCAGTTAGAAATATATTTCAAGAAAAAGCTAAGCTTTCTTGGATGACTTGGTAAAGCAACTTGAAGCAATACAGTATCTTCTAAATAAATATACCTATGATAATACCAATATGTTTATATTTGACTTTACAAGCTTGTTAAAATTCCCTAGCTTTTCTCATTATACTTCCTTAATAGGAAATAAAAGTGCATCACTATGGAATTGAAAACTGAGAAAAGATGAATCATGATATTATGAATCCAAACATATTATTTTATTTCATTTGTTCACAAAGTCAGTGTGATAGCTGGTTCAATATGAATAAAAGTTATTACTCTATATAAAACTGAAGGTCTAAGAAATTCAAGAGAAAGTTCCTTTTCCTCCCACTATATCTTAGAAATAAGGCCTCCTGAACAGCACTATGGCTGATTCTGGAATTGCCTCTTTGGACATGTTTAAGAACCAAACGGATAATGAGGTGGTTTGTTGCTAAGGCCCAAAGGTGTTAGGGTAAGCTGGGTGAAGAGCCTCTTAGTGTTTCTGTAAGTACAGGCATTTGCATTTGCTTCTTTAAAACAATCTCATGAAACCTAATTCTATGCTGGTTTGGGAATGTCTGCACTATTTCAGTGACTTTTATTAGGCTGGATCATTCTATGGAAGCCAATTTCATAGCAGGAGTTCTGTCTGAAGCCCAAGACACTTCAGGGAAGACTAGCTCCATTTCAAGGCATATATGGAAGATATGTGAAAGAAGTTCTATGAATAATTCCACCACATAATACAGCATTTTTAAAGACTGGCTTTCCAGTGGATGGCTAAGTACATTTCTGGAAAAGCATAACCGAGCTGCTTAAGTACAAAAAGTGTCGGGATTAAAAGTATTCTTAGGTGGCTGTAAAGTCCAGTCATCCTGGCTTCAGCAAGAAATATACCTCAACCAATTAAACATACCCATTTCTGTTCATGCTGCTTTCCATTTAAATGTCAAACAATTGATTCTATCACTTCTTTTTTTCTTTTTAATGATACAAGAAGCAGTACAGCATCCCTACTTCGTACTATATAAAATGTTCTGCCTTTTCATGTCAAAAACAATTTTCGAGCTAGGCTTCTCTTGAACTCTGATGCAGACATCAAAATCCTCCAGGACATGGAGTAATACTGTGATAAGGAATGAAAACTGAGATGCGTGAAGTCAAGCAAAGGAGATGCTCTCCTTTCTAATTCCTTTCCCTCTCTTTTTAAAATAAATATTATTTAACACCCCTCATTTCTTCCTCGCCTGA
Source organism: Petromus typicus (assembly GCA_004026965.1). Taxonomy (NCBI): domain Eukaryota; kingdom Metazoa; phylum Chordata; class Mammalia; order Rodentia; family Petromuridae; genus Petromus; species Petromus typicus. The sequence goes on along the minus strand of PVIR01042391.1, from coordinate 1,762 downwards.
CTAGCTTGGGAACTCTTCTGGCATGAAAGTCACATCTTTTACATCTCGGTGACTCCTGCCTTAACTGTTCCCGGCTCTAATACATTCTAAGTTCTAGAGAACTTCTGCCAGTTAAATGGCCAAGGTGGTAGGTGTGTGGTGGGGGACAGAGGAATGAAAATCCTGGCACGCCACTCCTCTAGTTCTTCATTATTTGTTTATTTCTTTAGCCATTTCTCTGTTCCCTGTAAGAATATCAGAGCTTCCCCTATGTCCGTCCTCTGCCCTTCTCCTTTCGACTATAGGATCAACCTACCTACTGTTTTCATGTGACCTCTGTAATGGTGCATCTGTAATTTATGAGTAGAGCTTTGGCCTTTGCCCTGAATCCTCAGCACATAAATCTCCTGCCGGGACCGAATGTCAGAGAGAGCTCCGCTTGGTGTTTCACTGCTATCTCACAGCCCTGGTTTTCAAAACACTGCTCCTTCTAGCTTCTATGCTTAGACCATATCCTCCTACCATAGTGAACTGCACTCACCTCTGTGTTCATTATTCACCACAACCCGACTCCCTTCCTTCCTACTCCGTACTCCCCTGCTGTCCGCTCACCATGTCTCACACGTTAAGTCTTGGCGCTAACCTAGACTTACTATTCTATCATCGCCACACATTCAAGTACTGTTGACTTTACTTCCTAAATCTGTCAAATCTGGCCCCCCACTTGTCCATCCCCATGGGGCCTCAGTCCACACCCTCAAGATGACTCATGAGACAGCCACAGCCTCCCAGCCAGCCCCTCTCTGTTTACCTGCTACACAATCATCAGACAGATCTTTATAAAAGGCAAATTGACCAAATTACTGTCCAACATTGAATCAGCTTTTAATGGTCCACCAATGCCAACAGTGCAAACTCCGAGCTCAACAGAGCCCACATAGAGTAGTCCTGGCATGACTTTCACCCTGTCTGCAGTGTCGCCCCACAACCCTCCTTTATGGACTTCGTACTGCAAAAACGACAAATACACTGTGCCTGGGCATAACACGTCTTTGCTCTTGCTGCTTCTTCGACCATGAGTTCCCTTCCCCTCCGTCTTTACCAGGTGAATGCCCATTAATCCTTTAAAAGCTGCACCGAGGTTTTCCCTCACAAATCTTTGCCTTACTCCCTGCTCTCCTAGAGAGCTGGCCTCCTTTCTGCTGTTCCTGGCTCCTGGGCCCTGCTGTTCCAGCAGATACCAAGTACTTTTAATTACTCGCTCAAACGGGAGGTGCCTCCCACCGGCTCAGGGTTCTGTGAGGCGCGCCTGTGTCACTTCTCTATTTCTACCCCCAGAGCCAGGCTCACCATGCTCTCAAAACAAGAAGGCAAAAGTAAACAAGACAGAACATCGCCATGGGGCACATATTTCCACAGCTTGTCAGCACCCGAGGGACTGTTAAAGAGGGTTGTTTAATATGGATTTCATATGTTTTAGTCAATTAATGGAAGGAGCTCCCAGATTCATAAATGCCTACTCACATGCCCTTAAATTATGCAGGCAGGTTCCTGCCCGTTTATTTCTTTAATTAAAAGTCTTTGCCTTGAGGCCTTTGTGAACCTTAACAATAACTGAATAGATCAAAATAGATACAATACACTTTATTTCTTCTGGCTCACCTATATCAAGATAAAGAACCAAAAATAATTAAGAATTTATATTTTTGAAATTGACACTAAACCTGTATCAATTTTTTGCAATTTGGCCACGTGTGGTAAGACTCAGCCTAAAAAGTCAAAC
>PVIR01042390.1:0-12253 GCA_004026965.1 Petromus typicus | reverse complement strand
TTGGAATTTTCGTGAAGATGTTTTGTAGAAAGAAACAATAGTCATGTAAAGAGAAACTAACAATAATCTTGCTCCACATATGGAGTGACACTGCTGAATCGGCTATTGCAAGTCACTGTGCTCTTTTTAGGAGAAGATCCATTGATCTCATAACCAATTCATCATTTCCCTTTTCATCACATCGAGTTTTGTTTTAGTGATAGCCTGGCTGGTAACAGACTGCTGCCAAAGTGCAATTAAAGATATATGGTAGTCAGGGTATTACAAACTCCCATTTTATTCTATCAGTTTAAGTTTGAAGCACATGATATAAACATCATGTTTATATCCACCTTAGGTACCTGTCTTGATTACAGTGTCTAGATTATTATTATTCCCTTTTTCCTCCATGCCCAGGTCCTTCCCTCTGTTTCTAGATCTCTGTTACCTAGTTTCATAATTGTTGCCATTATTTTTTTAGTTCATGTTTGCAAGATGTAAGGTTGTACTCACTGTGAGTAGTTGTTTGTTACACATGCACAGTGCAACCCCAATCTTTTTCTATCCACCTTCACACTCTGTCACAAATGCTTTTTATAGAAGTCAATTCACAACTCAATGTCTTTATGAACAATCACCCTTACAAAAATTATAGTTCCTAAAGGAATTTGTAACTCATATTGCAGCAACTCACAATTGCCAGTGTGATTGAGGTGAAAATAGGCTTGTTAATCTAATAAAGACTTGTGTGACTGTTACAATCACATCAATTTTTTTAAAAAAATAAAGAATCTTTGCAAAGGAGAGACATACGATTTTAATGCCCCTGGGCCTTACATGCAATGTATGTTATATATTGTGAAATAGAAAATGCTCAATGTAAAATAGGAAGAAGGGGGGAAAATGATGAGATTGTAACAAAAAAGTAAGGAAACAAATTTTATGTATATGGGGGGGCGGTAGGGTGGGTAGGGCTATGGGAAAAAATGAGAATTAAGTTGTGTCTTATACTGGTATGAATCCCCATTATGGAGTGCAATCATGATGCGTATATGTAATGTACCAGTAAAGATTAAAAAATGTAAAAAAAAGAAAAGAAATGGTGTTTCTCACCAACTGGAGAACAAAAATGGAATGGGGAGCCACTCAAATATTAAATTCAAAGTGGTAACTACAGGAGATAATAATGTAGGACATAGAACTTAAAGTGACTATCATAGCCTGTAAACAGGGAGCTCTAGCAAAGAGACTTTAAAAAGGCTCAGCAATGCCCATTACAAACTCACAATTACATGTGAATTGGAAAAACGTAGAGAAGCCTAGTGGGATTTTACAACGTTTAAATATTATCCTTTGGTGTAAAGTTTGTAAGGAACTGAATGTGAGTGAAGTAAAGGAGCAAACAAGACAGGGATGTGCTGACATCAATAAATAAAGTTACTTGACTATTTACAGAATGTCCACACGAGACAAAAAAATGGGGAGGAGGTCACACTGAGGGAGGATAAAACAGAACTAAATGCACATAAAAGTTGCCATGGGATGCTTACCATAAGAGAAAAAGACAAAGTAAAAGTACAGCAGATATTTCACCACAAAAAAATTAGAAATATTCACATTTCCATATTAAAATGTTGCTTCTTATATGAATCATTTTCTACTCCTCATTTTGTGATATTTTACTAGTTCATCTTGTTGCCAGGCACAAAACTCTCAGTGCATTTTTCAGGGCGTGGAGGTAGGGTCTATTGTAGGGCAAAGGGATTGCATTTCCTCCAGTGAAAATAAGCTCCATGTGCCTCATAACTCACTACATCTACTCAGTCAAGTGACAACAATGTGTGAAGCTATAGAACAAATCATATGAGATATATATGCACATACATCACATATAAAATTAATTTCTCACTATTAAGGGCTTATAGTTCTGAGTTGCCCATACTGTGGAGCAGACAGCAACAAAAAAAGAACAAAACTATGTTTGATAACAGATCAAAATATCATAGCTATCTATAGAATTATTTTAGAACATTGTCAACACCCTCTTCAGAGTGCCATATCATTTGCACATTTATGTAACTTACAGAGCATGTAAAAACGTCAGCCACTTGCCCTTCCATCGTGATATACACTTGATATTGGAAACAAATTTTTCCACTACAAACAGCACTCAAACTCAATACACAAAAAAATAGATATGAAAGACGAGCCAAAAAAATGACTCCCAGCTGCCCCACAGTTGTTCCATGGGGCACTGAAGGGAAGGTACCAAAATTTACACAGTTAATTTATTCCAAATATCAGAGAAATAACAAAACAGAATAACGCATTTGAAAAGCTCACAGAAGATATAAGTTAACAGATTTTGGGCTAAAAGATGACCAGTGAATCTAAAAAAATACATCAATAAAAAGATAACTGCTAAAAAAAATGATAAAAATATGAACAACCAGGATAAGAAAGAATTAAAGTCCTGAAAAAGGACCCAATTAGAAATTCAGGAGATTAAAACTTCTATCAAAAGTATAAGCAGTAGTAGTGACCAATGTGATAACCTAATATCAGAACTGACCATAAGGATGTTGTCAGTGGCAATAAAAAAAGATACACAGAAAACATGAAAAAGAATCCAACAGCTCCTGGACAACTCAAAGGAGACTAATCTAAGTTTAACTGGAATTAGAGAAAAATCAGAGAACACCACAAATGGCATTAAAAAATCAATTTCCTAAATTAATGGCAGGAAACATTCCAAATAAGGGAAATAAATTTGGTATACAGATAAATGAGGCATACCGAATATCAAACAGCAATGCTCAGAAAAGAACCTGTTCATGACACATCATAGAAGTCCAGTGCAAGAACATAATCTTCCTTTTTTTAGACAGAGTCTCACTTTGTAGTTCAGGCTGCCCCTATCTCACCAGGTAACCCAGGTGAGACTTGAACTCATAGCAATCCTGCCTCTTCCTCCCAAGTGCTAGGACTACATGCATGAGCCACCACGCTCGACACTGTAGTATGTGGTACTGATTGCTGGTGGGCCTGAGTCTCTACACACAGCATTGGTGTATGTGGTTACCAGGGATTGAACCTGGGCCCTTGCACTTGCAAGGCAGGCACAGGAATCACTGAGCTTAATCTCCTGCCCAAGAACGCAATCTTAAAAGTAGTTAGGAAAAAAGTAAAAAATCACTTCTTAAACCCACGAGAATTACAGGAAACTTCTCAACATAAACCTTAAAGGACTTGGGTACTTTTGAGTGAAGTCCTAAAAGAAAAGAATCTCCAACCCAGGCAAAGCTACATTTTATATCTTGCAAAACTACCTTTCAAAATTGATGGAGAAATAAGATATTTTCATGATAAAATGGACTTAAAGAAGTTCATCACCATCAAACAAGGACTCCAAAACTTTTTCACAGGTATGTTAAAATGAAACAATGAAGGAAATATTGATGAAAGATCTAATGGAGAGCCTGGGATTTAGTTCAGTAGTTCCAGTGCCTACCTTGCAAGCACAAGGTCCTGAGTTCGATCCCCAGTAACCACTTATACCATGCTGACTAGCAATCAGTACCACATACAATGCTGGGTGTGGTGGCTCATGTCTGTAATCCCAGTACTTGGGATTCTTCTGCTGAAGCAGAAGGACTGCTGAGTTTGAGGCTGAGTTCAGCATCAGCCTGAACTACAAAGAAAGACCTTGTCTCAAAAAATAAAATAAATCTAATTCAGTGAATACACTAATTGTGTAATCAGTTAAGTAAAAAGGAAAAATGGAGTCAGAAACAAGAAAGCAAGGAAATAACAGCAATGAGTCAGTATGTAGGGGTAGCCTCATAAATGAAATAAATAGGTCACTGATGTGTAAATATTGTATCTTTTCTCTGTTATGAGAAAATGAAGATGAAAATGAGCCCTAGTATATATAGTAGATATTATGAAATATAAAATATTTAAAAGGAAACAGTGTATAGATAAAAATGAGGGGGGAAAGAATGTGATAGCATTTAAATAAGGAAACAAAGCTTATGTGTACAGTGGGTGGGGGATTGTAGGATGAATGGGAAAAAATGAGAATCAAGTCATGTCATATACTGGTACAAATTCTCAATGCTGAATGTGATACTAAGGTGTATATACAATGTACCAATAAGGATTTGAATTTTTAAAAAAAAGAACAGCTCTCAATGTGAAGGAACTCAATTTCTCAATCAAAAAAAACACAAATTGGTAGAACAAATCAAGAAATAATAGTCAATGGTATGCTGCACACAAAAAACACATTTAACTCTAAAAGACTAAAAATAAAAGATTGGAAAACAATATTACATGCAAAGGAAACTGTGAACATCAGGCTATTATATATTCAAACTAAACTTCAAGAAAAGTGATTAAAATAGACAATGAAGGTAACAATATATTGGTTAAGGGAACAATCCACAGGAATGAGAAGGAGATGATTATTAACATACATTCACTAAAAAAGGTTACACCAGTTTCATAAAACAAGTACTACTGACCATAAAAGACTAGCAAACATAAGCACAATTATAATGGGAGATACTAATATCCTACTATCACTAGGAAAGAAGTGAACTAGACAAAAATTGACAAAGAAATATTAGAGTTGACCAAACAGACTCAATAGCTATTGCAAATGGGTTCCACCCAACGAAAGAATGTACATTCTTTTCAACAGATGGAAATTCTATAAAATAGACCACAGACTAAACAGGAAAGCAATCTTAACAACATGTAAAAGAGAGGCCGGGGATTTAGCTCAGTGGTTCTGGTGCCTGTCTTGCAAGTGCAAGGGCCCAGATTTGATCCCTGATAACCACATACAACAATGCCTGGCATGGAGACTCACACCCACCGGCAATCAGAACTGCATAAAACAGTGCCAGATATAGTGGCTCATGCCTGTAATCCTAGCACTTGGGAGGCAGAGGCAGGAAGACTGCTGTGAGTTCGAGGCTGAGCCAGCCTAAACTACAAAAGTGAGACCCTGTCTCAAAAAAACAGAAAGAAAAGATAAAAGAATTCATATTATACCATACATACCCATTTGTAGTACAATGAAACTAGCAAATTATACAAATAAATGGAAACTAGCCAATCCACACTGAAATAACAAAATGTGGAAAAATTCAAGGTAGAAATAATACAGTGTATAGAAACACATGATGATGCCAGTACAACATAGCAGAATTTATGAGACATAATGAAAACACTCCTGAGAAGGAAGTTTATGCCTGTTAATGCTCAAATCACAAAAAGCCCAAATAAGTAAATTAATCATGCAGAAGCTTTGTAATAAGATGATTCTTATTACATAAGATGATTTCTTATCAAATATGTTTTACACAGACATGACTCTGTATCTAACTTTCTATTTGGTTTTATTAATATATTCATCTACATCTAATTAATGATTATCCCATCTTTATATTAAGAATTTATTTTCAGAAAAACAAGTTATCCTTTTTTTAAATAGCTGAGTTAGTTACACTTTACCAGATTTTTAAATATGTGTAGATAGAAAAATTAATGTATCAATCCATCACCTGCTTATGAATCAGTTCTAATTAATTTTGGTCCATACCAAGCTCTATTTTATATATGTAGCAGGACCAAGTTTGCATTACCATGACCAAAATGAGATCTGCTTTAAGAACATCTCCTAAAGGGCTGGGGATTTAGCTCAGTGGTTCCAGCTCCTGTCTTGCAAGTGCAAGGACCCGGATTCGATTCCCTGGTAACCACATACAATACTGGGTGTGCAGACTCATGCCCAGCAGCAATCAGTACCACATACCACAGTGCCAGGCGTGGTGGCTCATGCCTGTAATCTCAGCACTCGGTAGGCAGAGGCAGCGGGATTGCTGTGATGTGAGCTGGAGGCTGAGTTTAGGGCCAGCCTGAACTAAAAAGCGAGACCCTGTCTCAAAAATAAGAACATCTCCTATGTCACATCATGGTGTCTAACATACATTCAGAAAAACATTCATTTTTATCATAACTGTACTACAATAAATTTTAAAAGGCATAGAATAATCAGTAATCCCTGAAGTTATTATTCAAATTCTCCTAATTATGTAGCTAGGTAATTATAGGTGAGTTCCACCAATGTTAACAGCATTCTCTGTTTCCTTATCCCATTTCCTCTTCTGTTGACATTTTGCACCATTACTGTACATCTTCCTTAATAAATAAATACTGACCCCCTATTAATATTATGAGTATAATTTATTCCTATTTCCTTAGTTTTTAGTTACTGGTCTATTCCCAGAATCTCATCTAGGATACTATCTTTTTTCTGTTATTATTAGTGTTATTACTGCTGATACTCGACCGATCATCATGTTTCTTCAGAATTCTCTACACTATGGTTTGTCACACCATGTTTTTGATACCATTATAAATTTTGATACATAATCATCATTTTGTAGAACATTCTTTCAATTTTGATTTTTTTTAATTTTTCTAATGTTTAGACAGGAACACAGATTGTGAGAGACTGCCTGCTGAAATAAAGCATCTTTCACTTTCTTAAGAGCAAGGCACCCGCTGCTGACATGAATCGTCACTGCTGGAGTTAATCTTGATCACCTGGCAGAAATAGTGTTCACTGGGCTTTCCTATCATAAATATCCTTTCCTGCTTTCCACATTATATTTCTTTTTTTTTTTTTTTTTTTTTTTTTTTTTTGAGACAGGGTCTCACTTTGTGGTTCAGGCTGGCCCTCAGCTCAGCCTCAAACTCACATCACAATCCTCCTGCCTCTGCCTCCCGAGTGCTGGGATTACAGGCGTGAGCCACCACGCCCGGCACTGTGGTATGTGGTACTGGTTGATGCTGGGTGTGGGTCTCCACACCCAGTATTGTTATGTGGTTACCGGGGAATCAAACCCGGGTCCTTGCTCTTGCAAGACAGGCACTGGAACCACTGAGCTAACTCCCCGGCCCCACATTATATTTCTTATAAATAAATCATTATGTGCATCCAACACTTAATGAGTGGGAATTTACTTTTACCTCCTTGAGGAAGAGTATTCAAATCAATTATGTGATGTTCTTCCATTGAAAAAATTCACCTATACTCCTTATTCTTATCTTCCTTATTCACTTAGTTATGTTCATATGAATTTTGGGGATGTTTAGGTTGTGTTACAATTATTCCATGATATTGGCCAACAGTGTCACACTGGTTTTTGTTGTTGAATAAATATGGAATCACGTTTTTCGTGACAGTGCTCAGTGGATATAGACTTGTGCGCTGACAGCTGATTCATGACAGCAAAGTGCTGTCTTTCTCACCACAGCCACTGCTGCAGGACGGTGACCCCAATGACTGTGTTTTATCCTTCAAAACTGAGTGAGAATAAACAGACTAGTAGTACCATTACAGGTCATCAAGCTGATGGACCTAGGACTGTTTAGAACATATGGAAGAGTCAAGTTTTTATACACTGAAGAAATCTCAATGTTTTTATATATATTTAGGCATGTTGTATGGCTTCCATTTCTTTCCTTTGCTTTGCTGTTATTTCTGATGTTGTTTTGGGGGGGTGATTTTGGAGAGGTGTTTTATTTTTTTTATTTATTTATTTATTTTTTTTTTTTGTATAAGAGATTGAACTGTAAGGCAGGCATTGGAACCACTGAGCTAAATCCTGGGCCCTCTATTTCTTACATATCTGGAAGGTTACTATAAATCCATAGTAGCCTAATTTTTGTTTTCATTGGAGGCGTGTTGAACTGCCAAAGCATGGACACTTAGCCTGCAACCTGCCTGCAAATGCTGTTGCATCTGTTAAATGCCTTGTCATCCAAATTGAGTGACAGTAAATGTTTATTTCAACCCTTCCCAATTCAACCACTGAGATTCTATTGTGTGGCATCTATTGTACAGTGTCTTGTTTCATCAGAACAGAATGAAATGGGGTTCAACATAATTGCATGAGAGATGATGGGTTGGATTTGCGAGTAATTCAAGGGCTGGTGAATCAGTCCAGCTCATTTCTGGCATTTTGTTACTGGCTTTCCTATCTGTGTTTATCCTTTTTTCCTTTTCCATTATATGAGGGCAGAATTCTTTCCCTTTGTGAATAAAACATAACAGCAAATTGCAGATTGCCTTTGCCTTACATTGACAGTTTGTCCAACCAGTGAATTATAATATTGATAAATTTGTCTGTTATTGCTAAAGAGCAAAGAAACCCAGAAAACTAGATTAAATCACAGCTTTCTCCCACAATGAATCTTATAAAGTCCACTTAAGGATAGTATGCTATTTTTAAAATTTGTTTTCAATTAATTTATATCCAGAAACAGGAATAATGAAAAAATTTTCATTGGAATTAGCAAAAGCAAATGCTTATTTTACAATGTTAAAAGGCATTTTTGTGGGTAAAGCTTTGAGCTATAAGCTAAGAGGTCTGCTTTGTTTGCCTTACTAAGCCACTATCTCATCCTGGGAATTTGGATAAGACCCTTGAATAGTGTATATTTCATTTTCCTTATCTATCTAATGGCAATGATATTTTACATACCACTACTGAGTTTTCTCTGAAAATCAAGTCTCACAATATATGAAAAAATACTTAACAAAGTATTATGCAATGTACAAATATTTGTTATCAGACCATTTCTTTTGTGTACACATAGCACTGTGCTCTATCTTATACAGAAGTAACTCACGCAAACAGAATCGTCTGTACTAGTCAACCTCCCTTTGATAACCACTTAAAAATTCCATTGTGATCCTCCAAAGAGCAAAGAATAGCTCACATATTTTTGTCATCCCCTCATGCTGAATAACTCAAGGTCCTAAAAGAGCAAATGCTGGCTGTACTTTCAGCGCTTTCACTGAGATAAACAAAATATATGACTCAAGATACACATTAAATATTGACTATTTTGCTTTCTCATGCCCTCACACAGTTTGGAGATTAGATTATGTAGATTTAGAAAAGTTATAATTTTATTTTTCCCTTGATGTCATCCAAATGTAAGATGTTCAATCCTGAAGTCCCCTCTCCATCTTCCTGTCTTTCATGTTCTGTCTCCAACTCCAGCACTGGGGCGTACTCTGGCCTCAGACATTCTTACATCTTCCCTGTCACCTCCATTTCACTTTCCTTCTTCTTCCCAACCAACTCAGAGTTCACCTCAAGCCTTCAGAATCTCCTTCAAGACTTTTTCCACTTATATCTACTATGCAGTTTCCTGTGTTTATGACTATTGGCATTCTTTAGAGGATATGGTGGGGATAAATGGAGAAAAACAAATTGGAATTATTACAAGTAACTGCTGTATTTTGGACAGCTTTCTGTTACTGTGATAAAACTCCTGAAATAATTAACAAACAGTTTTGGAGATTTCAGTCTAGGACAGGTAGATCATTGCACCAGATCTCTAACAAGGCAACATAGTATGGCAGGAATGTATAGCAGAATTAAATACAAATCTTGAGCCAACATTTAAAAAGAAACACAGCAAAAAAAGGAAGGGCACTGGTCTTAATTTTTTTTAAGGTTCTAGTCCTTAGTGTGAAGCCCTTGATTCAATCCTTAGCCCTAAAAATTTTTTTAAAGAAAATAGCTGTCATCCTTCGAGACCTATTGACCTCCCTGGAGACCCCATTTCCTAAAGGTTGCACCACTCCTAGACACAGCACACAGAAAATCGAGGCTTCTACACATGGGTCCTTGGGGGGCATTGAACACTTACTCATATGTTAGCATCTGGCTTCAACTCTACATGAATCTTCACCCTGGCCCTCCACATCTATCCTTATCCTCCACATATTAGTCCTTCTGTGCTTCTCTAATCATCTTTTTCATCCATCCAAAAATTAATCTGGAACCACAAAAGACCTAGGATAGCAGAAGCAATTCTAGGTAACAAGGACATGGCAGGGGTATCATGATCCCCAACATGAAACTATACTACAAAATCACTTGATTAAAACCACATGGTACTAGCAAAATAACAGACTTGAGGATCAATGAAATATATTAGAAGATCCAGAAATAACTCCAGATACACTGAGCCACCTCCTCTTTGACAAAGGAGCCAAATATCCTCAGTGGAGGAAAGATAGCCTCTTTAACAAATGGTGCTGCAAAAACTGGGCTGTAGCCTGCCTAAAGCTAAAGTTAGACCTAGCTCTTTCAGCATATACTAAAGTAAAATCAAAGTGGATTAGAGGCCTAAATACTAAAACAGAAACACTTAACCTATGGCAAAAATCTTGGGAAGATTGGCTTAGGGAAAGATTTGAACAAAACTTCTACAGCACGAGAGCTAGCAAAAGGCATCAACAGATGGGACCCCATCCTATTAAAAAGCTTCTGCACAGCAAAAGAAGCCACTGGCAGAGCAAAAAGACAGCTAACAATAGGGTGGGAAAATTTTACCAGCTGTGCCACAGATAAAGGGCTACTATCTAGAATATATAAAGAACTTAAAAAATGAACCCCTCCAAAATTTATTGATCCAAGTCAAAAATGGGCATCTGAAATGAATAGACCTTTTCAGAGGAAGAAATAAAAGCAGTTAAGAAGCACATGAAGAAATGCTCAACATTATTGGTCATTCAAGAGATGCAAATGAAAACAACTTTGAGATTCCATCTCATTCCACAAAGAATGGGTGCTATCTTGAAATCAACCAGCAACAAATGCTGGCAAGGTTTCTGGGAGAAAAGAACACTTCTCTACTGTTGGTAGGAATGTAGACTGTTACAACCACTATGGAGATCAGTGTGCATATTCCTCAAAATTAGGATTAAAGGTTCCATTTGACTCTGCTATTTCCCCTGCTAGGGATATACATGAAAAAATTAAAAGATTCATATCACAGCAACATATGTGTACCCACGTTTATAGCAGCTCAGTTTGTGATTGCTAAATCTTAGAAACAACCCAAATGCCCATCAACTGGAGACTGGATAAAGATGTGGTTTTTCTATAGAATGGAGTATTACTCTGCCATAAAGAATGACAAATATGAGTCATTCATACTCAAATGGATATACTTTCAGGACATACTCATAAGTGAAATAAATATGTCACAGATGTATAAATACTGTATCTTTTCTCTGATCTGAGAAACTGAAAATGTAAATGAGTTCTAAAATGTATTGTACAATGTAAAGTACTCAAAGGGTAATGGGGTAGGGGCAAGTAATAAGGGGGAAGAAAAAATTGTGAAGATAATATAAGGAAACAAAGATTATGTATATAATGGGTAGAGGTTATAGGTTGGGTAGAGGAATGGGAAAAAATGAGAATCAATTCATATAATAGACTGGTACAAATTGTCAATGTTGAGTGTGATCATGATATGTTTATAAAATGTACGTATTTTACTATTTAAAATAAAAGATATACATGGCAATGTGCATGCATGTGTATGTGTGTATGTGTATAAAGCAAGCGAACTATCAGGCATCAACTCATATGGTCATATTATTTCATTACAAATAACTGAATCAACCCTAAAAATTGCAAATTAATGTATCTCACCCTGTGACTATATATCCTTTGCTATAATTTTCTCAATATGTTTATTTCATTTTCTTCTGTGTATTACCAACCTTCTTACTTCGTATATCATACGGAATAAACCCTAATCTTCCTGTTCTGCTTATAATAGGAAAAGTATTTTAGATGAAACATATTTAACATTTTCTATAAATGACAAACATATCAGTATGTCTTTCTAAACTGTCAAACATTATCTTTTGTCTTGTTTGTTCTTTGTGATATTAAACATGGATTAGTTTAGTTCAACTTGAAAATGAAATGAAATTTTGGCAATGAGCCTCCTCAGCTAGGATAATCTAAGCAGTCCCCATTTCCCTTTAGGTAAAGTCAAAACTCCATAGCACAGCCTCATCAACCTGCGTGATTGGCCTCAACTTATATTTTTGCATATACATCTTCAATACTCTCATCACAATTTCCTTTTTTAAGATGATATTTAAGATTTACTTAACAGTGTTGAAAAATGAACTCAGAACCTGAAAGTATGCTATAAGCTCAACACTCCTTTTGATTTTTCTTATTTTGAAGCATTATCTCAATTAGTTACCAAGTGTTCCAGGCTGGGCTCTAACTTGGGGCCTTCTTTTTTTTTTTTTTTTTTTTTTTTTTTTTTTTTTTTTTTTTTTTTTAATTATCTTTATTGGTACATTAAATATACACATCATGATTGCACTCCATAATGGGGATTTGTACCAGTATAAGACACAACTTAA
>PVIR01042389.1:0-12249 GCA_004026965.1 Petromus typicus | reverse complement strand
CTCTGCCTCCCGAGTGCTGGGATTACAGGCGTGAGCCACCACGCCCGGCACTGTGGTATGTGGTACTGGTTGCTGCTGGGTGTGGGTCTCCACACCCAGTATTGTTATGTGGTTACCGGGGAATCGACCCCGGTCCTTGCGCTTGCAAGACAGGCGCCGGAACCACTGAGCTAACTCCCCGGCCCTTTTTTTTTTTCATTTGTCCTTTTCTAACTGGTCTTCAAGAGTGTGTTGTTGGATGGTTCCCTACTTCATTCAGTAGCAGTTCTTTTGACTTTGTACAATATGGAACATGCTTCTGTTGGTGAGTCATCAGCATAGATCTTTGATTTAATATAAATGGAAATTAGCACCAGGGATGGCAAACACAAGGTCCAGAGTTTGATCCCTGGGACCATTAAAAAAAAAAAAAAAGAAATGAAAACTAAAGCACAAATTTATAGAGTGAAGACAAAAAAGGTTTAATTGGAAAGTGAGAAGGAAGATAGAAAAGGACTCCAGTGTAGATAGACATGATGGAATACTATTCAGCCATAAAAAGAGTGAGTGGGATCGTGCCATTCCAGTAATATGGGGGAAACCACTGCCATTTAATGGGTCATTGGAAACATTGGGGTTTGTACATTCTTCCTTGTATATGGTATTTATAAGCAGGAGGTATTTATGTTACTTTCTTAGAATACGTTTTAACTGATATACAAAGACTTCAAAACTATAATATGAATGGGGGATCCTGTAATATTTTGATACATGTGTGCATTACATAATATTTAAATCAGGTTAAACATATTTGTCTTATCAACACTTATCTTTTTATGATGAAAATGTTCAAAATCTTTTTGTCTGGCTCTTCAAAACAAATGGTATATTATTGTTATAGATAGTCTCGACTACAAGATAGCCCACCAGAAATTCTTGCTTCTGTCTAATTCTAATTTAAAAGCCCCCTGATAAACCTTTCCCACAATCCACCCTCCCTCCTCTTTCCAGTATCTGGTAGCCACTGTACTCTCAACTTCTTTTAAAAATAACTTATCGTATGAAAAAATAAAATAAAAATTTAACCTCAAATATTAAGAGACTAAAAAGTTATTATACTTTGCATCATTACTTTCAAAGTCCTTACTCAGCATACTAGACATAAACCAAAAAAGTTCTTACAAAAATAAACAGATAATGATACAAGTGTTTCTTTCCAATGGACTATTAAATTGTATGAGGTCCACTGTTTTAGATCTCATCTAAGTGAAATCATATGGTGTTTGTATTTCTGGACCTAGTTTTTTTTTTTTTTTTTTTTTGAGACAGGACCTGGCTTTGTAGTTCAGGCTGGTCTTGAGCTCATCCTTGAACTCACAACAATCCTTCTGCCTCTGCCTCCCCAGCGCTGGGATTACAGGCATGAACAACTGTGCCTGGCACTGTGGTATGTGGTACTGATTGCTGGTGGGCATGAGTCTCCACGCCCGCCATTGTTGTGTGTGGTTACTGGGGATCAAACCCAGGTCCTTGTGCTTGCAGGACAGGTGCTGGCCCACTGTGCTAAATCCCCTGCCCAGTTTTTTTTTACACTTTTAACATAATGACCTTGTAACATTCTACTTGTGAGTATCCAGTTTTCCCAGCACAACTTGTTAAAAAAAAAAAAGGTGTTTTTCCTATGTGTGTTTTTGACTTCTTTGTCTAGAATCCGATAGCTGTAGTTGTATAGGTTTGCCACCTCTGTTCTCTTCCATTGGTCTGCTTATGCCAGTAACTTGCTCAGTTTGCTTCAATAGCTTTGTAGTATATTTTGAAATTGAGTATCGTGATATCTCTCATGTTGTTCATCTTGCTCTGGGTTGCTTTGAGTTTGGCGATCTTTTTTTTTTTTTTGAGACAGGGTCTCGCTTTGTGGTTCAGGCTGGCCCTGAGCTCAGCCTCAAACTCACATCACAGCAGTCCTCCTGACTCTGCCTCCTGAGTGCTGGGATTACAGGCATGAGCCACCACGCCCGGCACTGTGGTATGTGGTACTGGTTGCTGCTGGGCGTGAGTCTCCACACCCAGTATAGGTATGTGGTTACTGGGGATCGAACCCCGGTTCTTGCGCTTGCAAGACAGGCACCGGAACCATTGAGCTAAATCCCCGGCCCAAGTTTGGCGATCTTTTGGGTTTCATATGAATTTTAGGCTTTTCCCCCTAGTTTTGTAAAGCATGACATCAATATTTTGATGGTGGCTGGACTGAATCAATAGATTATTTTTTTAGTAATACAGTCATTATTCCTAAGGGTTTTAAAGCTATTGTGAATGGAATTTCTTATTTCTTTTTCAGTGGGTTCATTATTAGTTATAGACATGATATCTTTTTTGTATTTTTATTTTGTATCCTATTACTTGCTGAACTTTTTATTTCTGTTTTTTAGTGGAGTTTTTGGGTCTTTTAAATATAAAACCATATAATTTGGAAATAGGGATAATCCACCTTCCTTCTCTACTAATTACATCCCTTTAATTTGGCTAAAATTTCAACTACTATATTGAATAACAGTGATGAAATTAGTCACAGGTGTCAATTCTGATATTAGAGAAATGGTTTTTGTTTTTCCCCAGTCATATGGTAATGGCTATGGGTGTGCCACCTATAGCTGTCTTACTTTCTCATTAATAAGACAAAACACCTGATACCTACAAGTTAAAGGAGGAAAGGTTTATTTTAGCTCACGGTTTGTAGAGGTTTAGTCCATAGTTGGCTGGCTCCAAGGCAAAGGGGTATGGCAGAAAGGCCTGGCAGAGGACAAACAGTCCATAGTGTGACAGGCGGAAGTAGCCAGCCTGCCTTCCTTCCATTTGTCCCTTTATATTCCATCCTGATTATAAACCCATTGCTTGATGCCACCTATGCCTTGAGGGGAGCTTAGTGACTACCAATTTCTTTAGCTTATGCTTACCTTGGAAGGTCTTTACCTCTCCTTTGACTGTGCAGGATATCTTTGCTGAATATAGAAAAATAAGTTGGCAATTATTTTTTTTCAGGGTTTGAAATACATTTTTCCTTTCGGAATTATTGCTGAGAGATCTGTAGTTAAACTAATGGGTTTGTCTTTATAAGTCACTTGGCATTTCTGTCTTAAAACTGTGAGTATTCTTTCTTTGTTCTGCATTCTTGACCATGTCTATCAGGGGTTCTAAATGCCTCCTGTACCTGGATACTCATATCTTTCCCAATAGATGGGAAATTTTCCACTACATTTCACTGAATTGATTTTCTAAGCCTGTATTTTTCTGTGAAAAAGTTCGTAAGTTTGGGCTTTTAATTGAATCTGGGAAGTTCTTGGATGTTTTGCTCAGTTTCTTATTTTAATTGGTGCCTGAATGTTATAATTCATTAGCCTGGTTTTCAAGCCCAGAAATTCTGTTGCCTTCCTGATCTAATTTATTGGTGAGAATTTTCAATGAATTTGTATTTATTTTTTGAGATTTTTATTTCCAAGCTTTTTATTTCATAATCTCTGTCTATTGAATTATCTTTCATACCTTTCATTGTCCTTCTTAATTCATCATTGAAGTCATTGGTCAATTTGATAATCAATATTCTGAGTTCTGCTTCCAGATTTCATTTCATTTATTTTTGATATCATTAGGTTCACTTCCTGAGATGTTCTGTATATTTGGAGAAATCAGTTTGTTTTTTAATATTTCCTATGATTCTATGTTACATATATATATATATATATATATATATATATATGTATATATACATACATACATACTTGCAGTTTGGTTGCAACTAGAATAATGGAACAAATTCTGTGAACCAAAATCATGGAAAGAATTAAATTTTTGAACTGAGATATCACTGTATATGGTGAATGGGAAACGATTTGTATTTTTTTTTCTTCTTTCAGCCTTAGGAATCCTGTCTTTCATCTTTGAGAGACTGATGACAAAATCTCTTTTGGTAGAGATGGTTGAGTTGAATGTGACTGGTCTCTAGGTCTGGGAAGTTTTCTGTTAGTATTTTATTGGGCTAAAGCTTTTTACTCCCTTTGGTATTTTGAAGTCCTTAAGTCCCAATAACCTAAGTATTTACTTGTCTAATACTATCTTACAGTCTTTGTAAGCTTTATTCCTTTTCATCCTTTTTTTCTTTTTATTTCTCCTCCAACTATGTATTTTCAAGTAGCTTGTCTTTGAGCTTAATTCTTCTGTTTGGTCTGTCCTACTATTGATACTTTCTATTAAAGTTTTAATTTCACTGAGTATATTTTCAAGTTCAAGATTTTGATTTTTTTTTTTAAATCACCATTTCTATATCTTTGTTAAGGCTTTCTATTAGGGTACTGAGACATATTTCTGTGTTTACTGGAATCCATTGAGTTTCCTTACAATAGTGATTTTTAAATTCCATGAGCATTCTTCCAGTTCAGTTTCCTTCAGGTCAGTTTTTGGCCCTTTATTTTCTGTATTGTGTGAGGTCATGGTTTCCTGAAGGCTGTTGGCATGAGAGTCACCTGAGTGCTGAGGATTAGGTATTTATCCCAGGCTTTCTAGTCTAATCTTTATGTGTTTACCTATTTAGAAATTTTAAGTAGACTGCTTATTTTCTCTTATTTCTCCACTATTTGGGCACTGTATGGCAGCCAGGTTGAGGTTTACTCTCATTCATTGTCATTGCTTGATAACCAGAGGGCAATCCAAGCCCAGATTTCCCCAAAGAATATTGACTTTGTTGTTTACAAGAAACAAGGAAAGTCTAGAAGGCAGAAGTCTGTCCCCATTCGCCTCTCTGGAGCCAGGGTAGGTCCAGATATTTTTTTCCCCCGTAGTTATTGACCTGTAGGCAGACACTTCGGGATTCTGCCGAGGTCTGGGCAGAGTCACCATCAACTAGTCCCAGGCTCTTTTGTCATATCCAAGGCTACTGATGCTACAGAGTTGTGTCACATCCTGAGCCTGCTAAGATCATTACACTGAGATAAGACTGAAGCCCACACTGCTGTTGGCTACCTATTGCTGAGGTAGACTAACATCCCAAGACTAATGTAACCAGCTACAAGGGATGCTAGGAACAGAGGTCTAATAAACTGAAACGATAGATCTTCCCCTAACCCTGGAATTACTCCAAATTCCTCATTCGTAGGCCTGAAATGGGAACCTTTGAGATCTGCCTGGTGTTAGGTTTTACCTTTTGCACTAGGTTCTAAGACAAAGTCTTCTGCTTGCTATCCTATGCTAACCTCAGTGAACGGTATCTGGCACCATACTAAGTAGGCTGAGATTGGGGCAGTGTTGGTACAGGTAGCCTGTTGGTCCCTTAGTGAAAGCTGAGTCAAGCTTGAATCTCATAGCTGCAAGCACCTGGAGAGTCTCAGGTATACTCTGTTTGTTTTCTTATGGTTGGGTTTTATGAATTCTTCATATGATTTGGATAACTGTCCATAGATGCATTAATTGCAAATATTTTTTCTCTACCTAAGTATTTTCAATTTAATATATATATATTTATTTATTTATGATACCAGGAATGGAACTCAGGACCTTGAACTTGGCAGGCAGGTGCCAGAACTACTGAGCTAAGTCCCCAGAAAAAGAATACTGTATTTTTTTCACCCCTGTGGTACCAGGGATCGAACTTAGGCCCTTGTGCATACAAGATAGGTGTGGTACCATTTGTGCTAAATCACTGGGCCAACCTATGTATTTTCTTCGGTTTCTTTTTTCCTTTTGAGACAGGGTCTCATTTTATAGTTCAAGCTGGGCCTGATCTCACTGTGTAGCCCAGGTGAGCCTTGAACTCACAGCAATCTCATGCCTCTGCTTCCCTGGTGCTGGGATTACAGGCATGAGCCACCACGCCCAGCATTATGGTACGTGGTTACTGGTGATCAAATTCAGGACCTTGTGCTTAGAGGCAGGCACTGGAACCACTGAGCTAAATAGTTGGCCCCTCTTCTGTCTCTTTTTTGAAGTTGTCTTTTGTGTTTGGTTTGGCTTCTAGAGACAGGGGTCTCATTGTGTAGTATAGGCTGGCCTTGAATTTACTATATAGCACACGCTAGCTTTGAACTCATGGAGGCCCTGTGGCCTAAGCTTCCTGTATGCTAGGATTATAGAAGCATGCAAACACACCTGGCTGACACTGTCTTTTAAAGAGCAGAAGTTTTTAGTTACAGATACCATGGTGTTATGATTTGGGTCTACATGTACCCCCAAAGCCTCATGTCATAGGTGTGGGATTTTTTCAGAGGTGGAGGAATCTAGAATGTGTGAGGCTGGGATTGAGTGTGTGATTACTAATTGTATGAGTGATTGGTTTGGCACTTCCCTAATCCTGGTAGTCTGAATGGGCTAAAATGGGAAGAAAGATACTGTTCAGGTCTCTTGTTGCTTTTCTGGTGCCAAGAACTGTCGCCCTTTCCTACCCTGCCTTGGAGCGCTACAAAATGTGAGCCAAATAAACCTTTCCTCTTTAACTTTGGATGTTGGATATTTTGTCTCAGCGATGAGAAATAACTAAGATGCATGGTTGACTGTTTAGCATGTACTATTTCAGCAAATCCTACAATCCCTCATTTTACATATGATGAAATTGTGATTCATGAGGACTATGTGCTTTGCCCAAGGTCATACCGCTAGTTAGTGGCTCTGATAAGATCTACGTTCTGTGTACCCAGCTCTAAAATCAGACTTCTCACCCGAGCCTCATAAATACAGGTTACAGCTACAGCCATAGTCTAAAGCAGGATTCTCAGCATGTCCTTTTAACACTTTTGCCCAGTGCAGAAGAATTGCTGTCCATGTCGGACTGATCCCTGGGGTCTCTCTCCAGGTGTTGTCCCTCTGGACCCATCATTCCCTGGATCTTAGGAAGTTGACCCAAAGGACAAGGCATCTTCAGGGCAGGCAGGCAGCGTGTGGCCTCTACACTCGGATCTGCCAGAATCAGGGTCTTTCTTTTCCTGTTTCCCTTTGTGTCTAGGCTTCAGACCTCATCTGTGCACAGATAAAAGAGTGTTTTATCTGCTTCTATGTATGAAGAAGAACAAAAGATAGATCTTACTGCCTTCCTCATATCATGGACCCACTGAAACCCTGCAGGAGAAAACAGCATGGATTACAGACAAAGATTAAATTCGTTTTTGCAGGAATTATGTGGCTCACTAATGAAAGCAATATCTGTGTTTAGACAATGACTATCATGAGGCCCTATGCCTTTAATGAAATTCTATCCCTCAAAAATCTGTTAAATTCCCTATGCAATAGGGAATATCCCTATGGTTGGGGTAGGAAAGCTAGTGTCTACTCAGTTAGCTCCCAGGAATCACTGGGCAGTGTGGGGAGAACACATGGAGGCCTTGGTGGTTGAAAGCCATGTTGGCCTCCAGTACCGCAGCCCCAGGCGCCTGAGGGGTGGAGTCCCTGGCTCACAGGCCCCTTAGTCTCTGGAGCAGAAGGACGTATTCCTGCTTCCATTGTTCTCAGGGGAATATGGAGTAAGAAGGAACGGAGTCAATCACCCAGAACAGTGGCTCTCACAGGGGCTCCAGGGCACCCTGGAGGCCCTAGAGACTCTTCTGTGGGGTCAGAACTATTGTCATCAGGATAATAATTTGTAATTCCTCCCCCTTTTTTTTCATGAGCATGCAATTACAATTCCAGAGACTATGTGACATGGGATATAACAATAGATTCATTGTGAAAGCAGTATGAGAATCCTATTTTGTATTAAACCAGACATGAGATTTGAAAGAATGTAAAACAGTACCTTGAGAACTGATAGTTTAAAAAATAGTTATTTTTAAAAATAAAATACATAATTATAGTTGCATATACTAGGCTTATTTTAAAAACATTTTTTTTTAAATTTCAAAGTTATAAATTCTAATACAAATAGTAGAGGTAACTGCTATAAACAGAAGTTCTCTGGGGTTCTGACAAATTTTTAAGAGTATAGATTGGTGTGGTGGTGCATTCATGTAATCCTATCTGATTACATGCTGAGGCAGAGGATGGCAAGTTAAGGACAGTTAACTAAGTTAGCACCTTGTCTCAGTTACTTTTCTTATCACTGAGTCAAAATACTTAACAACCAAAGCTAAAGAGGAAAGGTTCATTTCAACTCACACTTTGTAGCATTTTCACTCCATAATCAGCTGGATCATTGGCTTGGTGGCATGGCAGAGAGGCGTCAGAGAAGAGAAACAGCCCACGGCAGAGCAGGGCAGGCAGAGGCAGCAAGCAGAGAGCAACAAACTATGCTGCTAGCCCTCTTTTCTGTCCCTTATATTTTATCCATGGTACCTGCCGCTAGGAGGGTAGTACCCACATCCAGGGTGGAGCACCCTTAAACCTACCCAAAATTATGCTAAAGCAATCAGTTGACAAGTTAGTGATCAGACATCCTTAATCCCAGTATCATATACTCTAGATCCAGCCACCTCTGTAAAGCCTCACCTATGACCACATGTAGCTTGGGGGGTGCGGTATTCAGACACAAACTATAACGAAGACTCAGAAAATAAAAACAATAGTTTCTAAACTGTTCCCCAGTGGCAGAGTGTCTGCCCTGCATGCTCAAAGCCCTGGGTTTTATCTCCTGTACCACGCACAAACACTTTTACAGAAGTGTAAAGAGATCCTGTGTCTGAAAGTTTGAGAAATAAGAAAGTTATTGAGTATATTTGCATACGTGCATCATTGATATCATTGTCTCTGGGCCATAATTTATATCCACTTTTGACTTGTACAAAATAAATAAATGGTTCTGAATTTTAGTTAGGTTATTTAGAATTTGAGAGTACCTTTATAGTCTAAGAATATATGTTTTAATTGTAAATACATAGATTAGCCACAGTGACAGCACACATCTGTAATCCCAGTACTCGGGAGGCTGAAGCAGGATTCTGAAAGTATGAGACTAACTGGGTTTGTAATGATTTCAAGGTCAGCCTGAACTGTATAGTGAAACCCTGTCTAAAAAACAACAACAAAAATCAAATAGAAAGCATAGAAACTGGTGTGGGGGTAAAAATGACTTTTATCTACTCATATTTTGAAAATACTGAGTTCAGTATTTAGTGCAAGTGTTTTCAAAGGCCTCACATGAACTTTACAGGTTTCCTGAATCTCAGAGAAATATATTACCACATTGCAATTTTCAGACTTACTCGATCATAAAACTTGGGGGGACAACTTTTAGAGCTAACATTCCAAGGCACACACTTTGGGAAACTGTTTTACTCAGCAAATGGATGAATGTCACCTGAGTGCTAACACCTCTGTCTAGTGTCCTGAAGTTCACTTGGTTTTTACAGAGAGGGAACAGTGACAACTGAGGCCTGCTGTACTCTGGGAGGTGGGGCTTTGTGAGCTGAGATGCATTAATTTCAACCTGATGCTGAAGAATGAGACAATGGAGGAGTGTATCAGTTAACTGAGTGTTGCTGTGACAAAATATTTGACATAAAGTTTTTCAAAAGGAGGAAAAATGTATTTAGACTCAGTTCCAGTCCTTGGTTTGCTGACTGTATCACTTTATGCTCATGGCAAGGAAGAACCTCATGGTGGAAGGGTGTGGCAGAGAAGAGCCACTCAACTCGTGGGAGTCAGGAAGCAGAAAGGGAAAGAGCCAGAGAGGGTGGGAGTAGGAACAAACTGTACTCTTCAAAGCTGTGCCCTCTCTGACCCTCTTTTGTCTTAGGTCTCTCCTCTTAATAAGCCCATTTAGCTAATCCTCTGATGATACAATCACTTGCTAAAGAGCTCATCAGCTGGCAAGGAGGCTTTGAAAACAGTGAGCTTTTGGTAGGGGGCACATTTTAGACTCTAACAAAAATACAAAATAGATAAACTTCTCTTTTCTTTGTAGCAGGGATCAAATTCAGTTTCTTATGAGGCAGGCACCAGAACCACTGAGCTAAATGCTGGTCCAAGAGATAAATTTTTGAAGCACAAGGTTAGCCAAGGAAAAGTAGCAGAAATAGTGGGTCTTTGGATCTGGTGAACAATGTGAGGTCCTGGAGATGGGAAAGTAGAGCTACCTGGAGATGGAACACGATGCTGTAATAGTTTATGTGGCCTCCAAGAGCCTTATACTCAGAGGAGGAGCTTTTTGAAGTGCTTGGATAACGGAGGAGGTACAGGCTACTTGTCATTAGAAGGTGGAGCCTAGTTAGGGACAGGTCACAGGGCATGACCTAGAAGGGCATAGATCCTTCTCTGGCTTCTCCTTCCTCTCTCTCTATCTTGACTGTCAGGACACATGCAGATTTTTCCTACCAGACCCTTCTACCATGCCTTCCTGCTTTGGAGCTAGCCGACTATAGACTGAAAGTGTAAGCTGAAATAAACTCCTTTTTAAAGTTATGAGTGTTAAAAGTAAGTAAGACTGATTTTGGTAACAGAAGTGTGATCATTGCTGTGACATGACCATGTGTTCTAGAAGCCTTTAGAACTGGTTAATGGAAAGAGTTCAGAAAAATGTGGAGATGCTGGTAGCAAACCACTAGAATACTATCAGTTGAGCTATCTGGGTTATACTGGTCAATGCTTGTAAGACCAGAATGCTAGTAACACAAGAGGTTTCAGTTGGAAACAAGAACTCTATTGCCAATTAAATTGCAGGCTGTGTGTGTTATGCTGCAGCAGAAAATTTGTCTACAATTTACTCATGTCCTGAGACTTTGCAAAAGACTGAGATTAGAGGCAGTGAAAGAAATTTCAAGACAACCCAATGTTCAGGCTGTGACATGGATACATTTGCTGCTTTAAGGTTTACATTGAGAAACAGGAGCCAAAAGTCCCGTAAGCTATGTTTCAGTTTTGTTAGAATGAAAGGGCCTATATAATTGGAGGACAAGACAGCTTTGTCACTGAAAAGATTGACATTAAAAAAAAGCCAAGTGCTTTGCATGAGCAAATAGGAAAGATGTCTCTGGCTTGCGTAAGTCAGTAAGATCCCTCTGCTTGCATGCTGATGGCTCCAAACCAATAAAGCTTTAATTTGAAAAGAGCATCTCAGGGAGCCAATCTCATTCAGGGCTGACTAGAAAAGAATTACCCAGGGTTCAGCCACCCAGGCACTGAATTCTTATAGCCATGACCCAGGTGGGGCCTGGCTACTGCTCGAACTGCTGGCAGAACTTGGCATCGTCTGTGTGTTGGTTTTACAGGCACACAGAATATAAGAGTAGTGAGGTCAGGGAGGCTTCCATGTAGAGTTAATAATAAAGAAGACAGTATGTCCCTGAAAGTGAAGCCAAAAGTGCAGTGGAGGCTCCAGGAAGGTGGAGAAGCAGGACCATGCAACATGTGGAAGGCCATAGGCAGTGAGCAGATCTACCCCGAGAGAGGCGTGAGTCTGTTGGCAAGTGATGTCACAGCTGCAGAGCTCATCAAGCCCTTTAGAATTTATATCTCTCCACAACTTAGACCAGGTATTGGACAACGAGCTACAAGCTCAATGTTTGCCCGGCTGGACTTTGGTCTTTGTTTGGTCCAAATTATCTCTTGCCTGCTGTCTTCCCTTTGGGGATAGAAATGTTTACCCGGTGCCATTGTATGTTGGAAGTGTTTAACTTTCTTTTTGATTTTTATTGGGACTCAGAGCTAAAAGTTTAGTTTCAGAAGAAAATTTGGACTTGGATATTTCAGCTGTGCTGGAGTTGTTAAGACTGATGATTTTTAGAGACAGATTAAATTCATTTTGCATAAGGAAATGCACATTATTCTTAGAGGTGAGAGGCCGAGTGTTAATAGTTTATATTTCGATATCCTCTAAGAGTTTCATGTAGTCAGAGGCAGGGCTTTGAGGAGGTAATTGAATTACAGGTGGTACAGCTGACTTGCTCCCAGGAGGTAGAGTGTGTTTAGAGGCCGGTCACTGGGGGCTTGACCTGAGAGGGTGGAGGTCTATTCTGCCTCTTCCTGTCTCTCTCTGTTTCCAGACTGCCACGATAAGGGCAGCTTTCCATCAACCAGCCTCTTCCACCATGCTGCCAGTCACGCATGAGAGCTCTGAAATGTGAGTCAGAGTAAGCTCCTCTTCCTTTAAGTTGTGTGTTGGGTATTTTGCCCCAAAGATGAGGAGAGTAAGACAGAGGGCATGTGAAGAGCATGTCTGTCCTCTCCCAGTGGAGGAGTTGCAGTGGATTTGGAGCAGTATCAGCTGGATGGAGCTTCTGCCTTCTCTTCCTGTGCTGTCCAGTGGAGAAGTTGTTAGCCTGGCCGGTGACTTTTGCTGCCACTTTCCCTCTCGGAGATTTT
>PVIR01042388.1:0-12265 GCA_004026965.1 Petromus typicus | reverse complement strand
AAGAACTGCTCCATTTCTTCTCTAATTTCTTCTGTGACCCATTGGGTGGTCAGCAGAGTGTTGTTCAGTTTCCATGTGTTTGTGAAGATCCTGGGTTTTCCTTTGTAATTCAGCTCCAATTTCAGGGCACTATGGTCTGACAGTATACAAGGGATAACTTCAATCCCTTTATATTTGCTTAAACCTGTTCTATCAACAAACACATGGTCCATTTTGGAGAATGATGCATGAGCAGCTGAGAAGAATGTAAATTCTGACTTTGTGTGGTGAAATACTCTGTAGGCATCTATTAAGTCCATTTACTGAAGAATCTGGTTGAGCTGAAGGACTTACTGAGTGACTTTTTGTCCAGCCGATCTGTCTCTTTGTGACAGTGGGGTATTGAGGTCCCCTACTATTATTGTATTGCAGTTTATGTGGTTTTTCCAGCCCATTATTGTTTGTTTTATATAGTTGAGTGCATTAGAATTTGGAGGATAGATATTTAAGGTTGTGATTTCTGTCTCTTGGATTTTTCCCTGAACTAAAAGAGAGTGTCCATCTTTATCTCTATCAGTTTTGGCTTGAAATCTATTCTGTCTGCAAATAAAATCACCACTCCTGCTTTCTTGCTGTTGCCAGTTGCATGGAGTATTGTTTTCCATCCCTTTACTTTCAGTCCATGGGTTTCTTTCTGAATTAGGTGTGTTTCTTAAATGCAGCAGATTGTACGATCTTGCTTGTTTGATCCAATCTTTGAGTCTGTATCTCTTAATTGGCAGATTGGCATTAATGGTTATGACTAATATAGGTAAATTCAGTGCTGCCATGTTTTCCCGTTCTTGGCTGTGTTATTCTACTTTTGCCCTTTTCCCATCAGTTTGTTGTTTGGTCCCATGGGTTGACTCAGTTCGGTCTCGTGGATTTGTAACTTTCCTTATTTTTCTCCAAGGTATTCTTTAAAATGTTTTGGAGCACAGCTTTCATATTTGTGAAGTTTTCCAGTTGTTCTTTCTCATGGAAATATCTTATTTCCCCATCAGTTTGGAAGGATAGTTTGGCAGGATACATCAGTCTGGGTTGGAAGTTGTTTTCCTTTAGGGCTTGGAAGACTTCACTCCAGGCTCTTCTTGCATTGAGTGTTTGAGTTGAGAAGTTCGCTGTGATCCAGACGGGCTTCCCTTGGAGTGTAACTGTTTTCTTTTCTCTAGCTGCTTTCAGTATTTCATTATTATTATTTTTTTTTTTTTGGATATCTGAGACTTTTATGATTATATGCCTAGTTGTAGATTTTTTTCTTGTCACCAGCATGGGGTGTTCTGTATGCTTCATATATTTGTATGTCCAATTCTTTACTTTTTTCTGTGAAGTTTTCTGCCATTATCTCTGCGAATATCTTTTTGACATCTTTAGCATTGTCTCCTGCTTCCTCAGTGACTCCAATCAATCTTATGTCATTCTTTGAATCATCTGGGAGCTATTGGATTGACTTTTCATTATCGCTTGCTCTTTTCCATAGATAATGCCTTTCCAGTTCATTGGTTGAGATCCTGTCTTCTAGGTCTGAAATTCAATCTTCTGCCAAATTCATTCGTTTGCACAAACTTTCATTTTCTTTCTTGATTTCCTGGGCTTCTGCTTGTACGTGTTTAAAAGGTTCCACTGCTTTTGCTATCTTGGATTCTATCAACTCAATGATTTCCTCTTTAGCTTTATTAATCATCGTGTTGATAGTGTCCAATATCTCTGCTTTAATCTCAGAGACCAGTTCTGATTTTCATTTCACTAGATCTGCTTTGGTTATCATTTCTGAGGACCCTGGAGACTGGCCTTCACACTTTTCTATTTCCCTTCCCCCTGTGTTACCTTGAGGTGAGGACCTTTGTATCTAAGTCTTTGAGTGTTTCCCCATCTCTGTATTTTTGTTCTTGCTGTTGTTTCTGGCTTTGTACCTGCCGTGTTTTCTGGTGATGTTTGTTGCAAGTCTTGTTGCTCCTAATAATTAGGAACCTTAAAATATCAGTGTCTCTTAGGTTGTTGTTCACAGTCTCTATTGGGACCTAAAGAAAAACCCCTAGTTCTGGCACACCATATGAAGCATTCAATCAATAGAGTCAGAACATGTTCTCCTGTCTGCTTTAGCAGCAGGAAGGCTCTGGCCCCGGCCTTACTATAATGGCACTGCCTAAGGTTCCAATGGGCTCACCCTGCTCACCAGTACAAAGTCTCTGGGCTCACTTGTGCAGTCGGCCTGGAGGCCAGTAGGCTATAGGTCCTGTGCAACTCCAATGGTACTGGCTAATGTTCCATTACTCACCACTTACTCACCAATGCAAGGTCACTGGATGTCCTTCTGCAGTTGAGGTGGAGAAAGTCAGACTCTGACCTCCTAAACTCAATCCCTGGATGCTCTTCCAGTGTG
Source organism: Petromus typicus (assembly GCA_004026965.1). Lineage (NCBI taxonomy): Eukaryota > Metazoa > Chordata > Mammalia > Rodentia > Petromuridae > Petromus > Petromus typicus. The sequence goes on along the minus strand of PVIR01042388.1, from coordinate 9,864 downwards.
GGCCTGGAGGCCACCAAACTCCAACCCCAGCGTGGATTCATTGATGGTGCAGACAACATTTCCAAAGTCACCTGCTGCTAAACTCAGTCCCTGGGCACTCTTCTGGCATGAGACTAGAGGCCACTAAGCTCTAACCCCAGAACAGATTCCAAGGCACAATCACTGGTTCCAAAGTCAGCCGCTGCTTACCTCAGTCCCTGGGCCAAAAATGTAACCTTATAAACAAGAACATTTGTGTATTATTGCTGTTCACATTTTATGTTTCTTAATAATATGGTATTATTCTGATTGTTAATTGTGAGCAGTGTATATTTTACAGGTGATATTTTACAAAAAATAATGGGGAGCTACCTTCAGAAGTTAAATATTTATAACTAATTTTGATTTCAAATGTTAGATACTTCTAATATTAATTGTCCATACTGCATTATCCCATGAAAGAAATATATATTTTAATAAAGATATTTAGCTTCACTACTGCATTTAAAATTCTAAATACTTTGAAAATTATATTTTTAAAACATATCCTAATTAGCCAATATATCTTGTAGCTTTTTTTCAATTCTTCACATCTAAAATATTTAGAGCTTAGTGTTGGTTCTATAACATTAGCATAGTTTTTCTTTACTGTGATGAAAAATAGCCAATATAACCCCATCCATTAATTTGTAAAAATTGTTAAAATGTGTCAATGAACATTCCAATCAACTTAACACAAAATTAGAGTCTGTAGTTTTCATTCAGTCTCTTTATCTTGGCGGCTGAGTATAAATAATATCAGCCCAAATTATTTCACTTCTAACTTAAAATCTAGCACCCATCTTGGCCACAGGTCATGCAGATATGTGGACATTTGTCAAAATCAGTTGCTGAGCCTCACACCTGTGGAAATATTTCCTTTCTGTCCAGACTGCTCAGTTGTTTTGCTCCTTCTTGATTCTACTGGATCTAAATATCCACTCTTCCTCTAAACCTCTCACCTCAGAGTCCTTGGTCAGGTCTCACTCACCACCTCAGACAAACCAATGAAAACACCAGAAATACAGGAAGTCTGCAATGTATCCTCGTCAAGCAACAGGAATAGCTGCTTCCTGTGTGCTCTGCTACTGTAGTTTAAGTTGGTTATTATTTATTTATGAGCCCACTTCCTTGTTAAAACTGTAAACTACTTAGGAATGTGGTTCTGTGTCTTCACATATGTGCCTCCCCATCACCAAGCATGGGTAGAGCTGTAGTCCTTGTTCAGCAATAGGCCTGTGAATTTATGGATGTGCTTATGCTCCTAGTCTGTGCCTGATCTGAAACTAAAACAAGTTTAGCAACTGGATTCTACTTCTCAAAACTTTGTTGAACTACTTCATCTTTCTCTTTCCTTTCTTCTTCTATTCTCCTCCCCTTTCCTTTCCCTCGCTCTCATTCTTTTTCTTGTTTTTCTTTTTTTCTTGTGGTATTTGAGGCTGAACCCAAGGTTTTCACACTCAGCTGTATGTCCACCCATTTTTTATTGTTTTTATTTTAAGATAAGATTTCACTATGCTAAGTTGTCCTTACTACAGATGAACTTGAGGTCCTCATATCTAAGACTTTCAAGAGTCCTGAGGTTATAGACCTCTACCACTATGTCTGTCTTCATCATTTTTTAATATATTTCTTCTTCCCTCCCTCTTTCCTTTTGTCCAAAGCTCTGGCATGCCCCCATACTTATGAACTAGGCTTTAAAATTCCTATACCTGGCCTGGCTAGGACTGCACAATCAGTAGCTTTCACTGAATTCACTGTGTAGAACTACCACATTTTTGAACTCTAAAATTTTCTCTGTTTTGGAATACTTGATAGTCACATGAGCCATCCCACTTTTGAGAGTCACATGGAGTCCTGAACTTAGTTTGAGATGTGGTTGTTATGTTTCACCTTTGTACTGATATGCTAATGTCAAAACTCCTAAGTAATATGACTCCCAGAACAATCAATTCCTGATTTGGTTACTTTACTGGGCTCTGTGTCCTTTAGAAGAATTTCACTGCAGTGTCGGTGGCCTCTGTCTTCAAGTGATGACACAGACCTGGAAACACAGGGCCCGAGATCACTCAAGCAGGGTTCTTCCTTAAATCTTGTGGGACAGATTTGTTTTTAACAAAATGTGACTAGTTAATAGTTCAAATGAAGAAAAATATTATTTGCCTAACTGGCATTTTGTCATCACAGATCACCCTCACCCCCTCACTAAAATGACAGGTCTCCACTATGCCCTTTCCCTTCTTCACTGGTCTGGATTTCTTATAGTATTTATCATCTTCTGATACATCACCACACATGTGCTTCTTCCTTACCTGTCATGTTCATTGTAGATCCCTCTTAGAGAAGAAACTGCCTGAGGAAAGGTCTTCTATTTTTTATTATTCTGAATTTTATTAATTGATATCTGCATGCATCTAAACTAATATGAGGTACATTTAGGCATGCAATAAATATGTGCTGGCTGAATGAACAAATAAATGGATAAATAAAATGTCACATCAAAAATTTCTGTAGGACCATTTGCACATGTTTGACATTTACAATCAGAATATTTAAAAACAATATTAAATTTTTACCAAAGTCAAGCTAGTAAGATGAATGAGAGGTTTTCAAAAGGGATATTTATATTTGTTGTTCTCTTTCTTTGATAACATCCTGTTTTAAAATTAAGTATGACCTACACAAGGTCAGAAGTGGTTCTTAGCGTTTTGATTATTATTCAATGGATGTGTTCTAGCACTCTAAGGTGCTGCGTTGCAGCTACCATGTGGACAGTCTCATGAAGAGGCTGCTCATTCCGTAATCCTTGGAACAGCCAATGTCCGGCTGTCCTTTCCCGATGCTGCTGTGATTTAATGTAGGACTTTGTTTTGACTCACCAGCTATAACAGTGGGAGGAAGGAACATGTGAATGACAGGGAAAAAGTGGCAAGTATACACACTTACAAAAGAAAAAAAGAGGAAACAGACACATTAGAGGTGACCATGAGCATGAACAACAAACTTCTTACTTTGAGAAGAATATAACCACTAGATAATATAAAATACTGTTTGGCTTACATTATTTTTTTCTGATGAAATGTCTCCTACAAAATGGCCTGGCTGTTTCACAGAAGACTGCCTGGGGTGTGAATTATGGTACAGTTGGGTAAGGGCACTACTGGGGAAGCCTAAGTCTATGACAGCTGCCTCATGTCCACAGTGGTGTGTCCAATGCTTATGTCTCAAGTCAGTCCCCGAGTTGCATTTCAGAGGACAGTTTGGTCAGATAAGAACACGTGGTGACAAGGATCATTACTGCAGCTGCACTGTGGTTTCTTTATAGTTTCCAAATGAAGCTCTTTTCATTAAGTAAATGTGTCTGTTAATTTTAAAGTATCCATTTCACTTAACTTTGCTGACCTTAGGAATTTAGACAATGTTTTGTGTTTTAACTTGAGAAGATTCACACACAGAACACAACAAAGCTCTAGTACAGATACTATGGAAAAACAACAGCTTTGCAGTAATATTCTTATTTCTATGATAAAACCCTTGTCTTTCAGTCCAATGAAAAAGGGGAGCTATTTTTTCTTAATTTCATCACTGGAAAACACAACATAGACTAAAACATGTTACTAACTTTTGAGATAAATTTTTAATATGTGCATTCTTACTCTAATAATTTGTTTGTCCGAGATGAATTCTCTTTTGACTTTCTGCATTTACTTTCCAAATGGCAAGTTTAACAGTAAAGAAGACTTTTTTAATGAATAAATAGCATCTAAGTCACTTTCAACAGGAAGAGCGGACAGTATGTTCCTTGGAGAGATGTCACGTAGAACTTTAGTGTCTTCATAGTGCTATCTACATGTGTCTGAACAAATTTACAATTAATTCAGTCAGTGCTCTCACTACTTTTCAATCGCTTGATATCCAAATGTGCCTAATGGATGCTTTTTGGACAACAGAAAGATAGTACCGAACATATGTGGTATTGTGGTTGAGAACATTTCTCCACAGCATAACAAATTGCCTGATTGTAAATTAAAACCAATTATCCACAAATACAATACATATGTCTCAATATTTTACAAAATTAATAAAATATCCCTCTAATAAAAAAGTAATAGAAACCTGATAAGAGCAAAATCTGTAGTTTATTTCACAAAGTCTTTTCAGAAGAATTGAATAATCATTATAAGAATAAAGAATGAATGTAGCTTTCATGTGGCAGAATTAAAAAAGAAATACAGCAAGTAATATAAAGAGATTATTACAAAAGCGTTGAACAAGTGACTATGAATTTATATTTTCTGTGCCAGAAATTAACATGTTGATGACTTAGAAAATTAAAATCAAAATGAGAATCAAGGTGTGTCAGGTACCAGTACAAACTCTCAATATTGAATGTGCTCATAATGCATAAGTAAAATATACCAATAAAATCAATTTTAAAAATAAAATAACATGAAAATCATGCCTTAAATAATAAAAATGAAAAGAAGGCTGTAATTACTTTAGAATCCCAAGTAACATTAACTTGATTAAATAAAACTAATCATCTGTTTCCTTGGAAGCATCACTTGGTCCAGAGAGGTTTTTCCGTTTGTTTGTTTGTTTTGTTTTTTTATAAGATACTGGATGCAGAACACAGAGAGATAATCATTAAAAAGATCATAAACTCTGACCAAGATGGATTCATCCCAGGGATGCAAGGATGGTTCATCCCAGGGATGCAAGGATGGTTCAACATACATTAATCAATAAATGTGACGTACAAAATTAAGAGACTCAAGGACAAAAACCATACCATCATCCCACGTGATGCAGAAAAAGTGTTGGACAAAATACAACACCTATTCATATTCAAAACCCTACCGAAAATTTGGAATAGATGGTCTCTATCTCAAACTAATTAAAGGAGTAATTAGTTTTTCTCTGGACAGTCATTTCTCTGTTACCAAGGGTGGCTTCTACCTAACTAGTGGTGTCAAGGAAGCCTCCTGCCTCAGTCTGCGATTCTGTGCTGGATTATCAGGCACAAGAAGGATGGCTGCTGAACGTGACAGTCCCATTTGTGCTTCACTGGACCTTCCCCTGAAGACAAGGTGTGAGAGGACATCTGTCATCCAACACTGATTTCAATTTACAGAATTCCAAAGATAGACATTTTTATATAGCTGCATCTTAACATTCTGTTGTAAATGTATTTCAAAATATCTACTGTTTATGGAAGCAAAGAATGAATATCTCCTCAAGTGTGAACCACATGTGGCTAGTTTACTAGATGTTGTTCTAGTAAATAAGGAGATCATAACCACTCATATAATCATATACACTCTGAATCTGTCAGGGACCACATGTTCCTGGGATAGTTTTATCTTCTTGAAATAAAGTAAATATTTGCTTCAGGATAGTAATTAACATAGTTTTGTGTTGATTTTTTCAAGTAATGTCCAGTTCATCTAAGTTAACTGAGTTAAGTCTTAATATAGTTTAAAATTCTCTGATCTGAAATAGAAACTTGGGACATAGACAAGGAAATAAAAGGGTCTCATAATGAAATTAGTTTTTATTTTCTTTTAAAAGTAGTGATGTACAGGAATTAAAGTCTTCTGCAATTTTCAAATAAAGTAAAATAAAAATAAAAATGCTCCTGTGTTCTTCCTTAGTATACTTATTTCTCTTTGTGTTTCAAAGTTTAGCTCTTCATATTCTCCATGTAGCAGGAAATTTAAAATCTAAAAATTTAAAGTCATATCTTAACAATGACTAACAATTATCCTCCAGAGTGTCTGTTCTAATATAAGGCTGTAAGATAAAAAGGCTCTTGAAAACCTTTATATTGAAGTAAAAACAAAAAGCAGCCATGAGGGAAATTAAGATGTGACAAATGGAGTTAATTATCAACTAATTTTGATCAGTTTGTCAACCTCCATCTCACTTTTCTGTGCTGAGATGTTCACAGGCCAGCACTGTCAGAGCACAACCCATTCCCCAAAGCTTCCCCTTTTGGCCTTTGCTAATCTAAAGCTTTTGCATTCAACAAAGTGCATATAAAGTTTAATCACAGGCCAAAAATAAATGGAGAAAATTCATTAAGACTGATACTAATCACAGTGAGCTATCCTATGGGCTTACTAACATGAATGAAATGAAAGAGATTAACATATCAAACTTGCATGCACTGAAACCTCCATACACAGATCATCTTTAGCAAACTCCCCTTTCCTCCCCCCTCACCCATCTCCCTCTCCAAATTATACTTCAACCAGACAGAATCAGAACGGGCTGTGCTGTATGTAAATTATCCTGAGGTTCAGTCTGTGTTGCCATAAAGTAGAGCTCCTCAAACTTAAATACGTACATGAATCATGTGAAGATCTTAATAAAATGCACAGTCTGACTGAGTAAGGGGACTGAGTGTGGGGACCACAGTTCTGCATTTCCAATAAGCCTTCCGAGGATTATGTTCTGATCACAGACATCTCTTGGAATAGCAGTGTTTCAAGTGGGCATTATTTGGTTTTCCAAATTGTAAGCTGCAACATTTCTACAGGGTAAACTACACTGAAAACTTGATGGTTTGCTACAAACATTCCATGTAATAGTTTAAAATTGGACTCATTATGACTTTAACGAACACCACAAATATTACAGATGCATTATTTGTTTAAAATAAAAAAAAATTCAGTGTGTACCTAGTCAGTACTGATAAATAATATCTGTATTTCCAATAAATTATTTACACTTTCCACTTCTGTTATGGTCAAAAACTATATTAATAGTGCAATTCACAACCTATGAGCTACTAGCTTTTTAATGACATTTGTAAAACATCAATCAATTTTATGAGATTTTTTTCCCGTTAAAGATGATGTTTTCCTGCCACTTTTTATTCCAAATTCATTAAGCTTACTCAGTTTAATTGTCTGACGGAGCGATGCTCAGGCATTTTGATTTACTATTATATTTTGCAACAGACAGTTACTTATATTTTTTCCTTTTATTATTCATGGCCAGAGAGATAAACACGGTTTCTTTCCTTTTCTCTACAAAAATAAAAGTCATATAAGGCTGAAATACCTGGTCCCAAAACCTAACCCTGAAATGGCACGTTTGCGCAGCTTTATACTAAAGTAGGATGTACTACATGTGCCTTTAAAGATCCAAGTTAAATATAATAGCGGTAGAAGTACTTATGTATACTTATATTTTTCTGGAATAATATTTGCTAAGCAAATGCTGCCAGTTTTCTTTCTCATATATTTTGTTTTTTAGCGGCTTATGTTGTACAAGTTATGCCTAAAGAAACCATATCAAGATGTTACGCTAACCTTCAAAGACGTGGACGTGACCACTCTGAGGTGTCATCTTGTCCAACGGCGTTTTCTTACTCGAATCTTTCACAGAATCATCTGACTGTTTCCCAGGATGACTCTTAAATGTTGGTGAACACAAGCTTCACTCAATTTCCACTTCCTGTTAGAAGACATTAAAGGGATGTGTGTTAAAAGCTATCAGTGGGAAAGAGATGTGGCTTTCACAGTTTTAGAAGGCAAGAGTGAGAGAGGGAGGGGGCTTCAGTCATGAGTGATGTTTTCCAATATCCTTCGGGGAGAATTTTGATAACTGTGCCAAGAACTGTAAGCACACATCTGACGCTGAGTTTACTTCTCTGCCGCTGGTTCCCCGTCTGAATTAGCTTTCTTTCCTGTGTGTTTCTCCTCTCTCATAAAAGAGAAAGTGGAAATAAGGGTCACAAAGCAATGTAATATATGTGAATAGATGCAGCTTCCTAGGCCTGAGAAATGTCAACGATGGGCTTGGAGAAAACAGCGATACATCTGCATTGTATGCTAAAGACAGAAGGAAATGAGGTTTTTGTTTTGTCGTTTTTTTTAATGTTATGCTCACCATATAATGATAATCTTGGCAATTATAGAGCTGTCAAATTAGAAACCTGTTAAAATACCATTTGGTGAATACAGTTTGTGAATTCATAAAGATTATGAGATTTCTTGGTTCAGATAGTAATCAAAAGTAATGAGATAAAATACTCTCCAAGAGAGAAACATTAAAAATATTTAAAGTATAAGAAAGTGTATCATTTTATATTTTATAGATTGAGTAACATAATCAGTCAATTTAATCAGACCAAATATATTGATAATATATATTTATAATATATATATCATATATATACATCAAATTAATATGTTGTAAATATTTTAATAGCTAGTTGTAAATTTTATAGTTTTGAACAAGAGTGGGTATTACTTAAGGGAGGACTGTTGACTTGTGTAAATAATTCATTTTTATTCTTAAAGAATTCCTCTTTATCCATGATCCTTGGCATAATGGGCTTTGGAATAGAGTTTCAAACACTGAAATATTTCAGAGAGTTGACACACTTTCTGCTTATATTGCCTTTGGAAAAGATGATGCTCTTGATAAAGTAACTCTTTAGCATGTTTTACTATGTACACAATTTATACATATACACACAATATACAACATAGAGTCATTTTATATGTGTACATGTATATATTCATTATAGAAATTACTAGCAACTGTAATTGGTGTCTTTAATCATCTCATTTTTAAATGCTCTAAAATATGATATGTACATTATCACTGAACTTTAACTGCAAATAACATTTTTATGTAAGAGGAAAATAAGTTTATATGTTCACAGCCTTGACTTCAAAGCTTCAGTTTCCATCTATTATCAAAAACTTGAAGGTTTGTAGCATATAATGAGGTACTGAAATGCCACATGGGGGGTGCAGGAGCTCTAAGATGATGAACAAGCACAGTGCCCTCCTGTTAGTTCATCCTGGCATCTTCTCCCCCTGCTTGGAACGTGGCTGCAGTGACATTGATGCAGTACATTTTGTTGTTGTTGTTGTTTTGTTTTAGCTTGAGGAGTTTAACTAACCTACAGTATAGGAAAAAATAAAATAAGATAAAGAGAAAATACAGTTGCCTAACAGGGTTGTAATTCCTGTTCAAAAAATGTATATTTTGATAACAGATGGAATGTGGAACATGCTTCATGGACTACAGCTGATGACAGGGAAGGGTAGAGTCATTTGTGTTTCACACAGCAACATGTATGTAACATTTGATGAAACTGTTGAAAATGTACCGGCTAATCATAACCTTGACTTAGTATGTTCTATACTATATTGGTCTACTATACTGGTATTTTAAATTTGGAATTCACAAATGTGGAGTGTGTCCTGTATTGTGGTGATAAGATATGCTACAAGTGATCTTCAGGTGAATATATTTGACCTATGTCCAGTCCACAGTCATCTCATTAAAGTCATGCTGAGGCAAGTTCTTCAGGGCCCAGCAAAGGGTAGGTATGGGCAGGTAGTGATGGAGTTACATCCTAAAATGAGGGTGAGTTGCACTGTATTTTATCAAAGCAGAGACTGACTTTAATCTCTTTAAGTCAGTTTTGTGTACCTATTTCTACAAATAATTCATCTAGAGGAAAAGCTACAGAATTAAACAAATGCATAAAGTATCTTTCGAAAGAATAATTGTAATGCTTAGTGATGAAGAACTTAGACTCAGCCTCACTCTTGTCTACTAAGAAGCTATGTGATTTAGCTCAAGTCACTTGACATTTCTGGAACTAAGTATTGAAGATTTAATGTTCAACTATTTAGGGTGGAATTTGAATTGATCTTAAATAAAAATAGAATAAATATATATTATCTACCCTTTATTGTTTCCAATCTAGTGAAAGTGAAATCATCATAAAGCATGCCATACATCCAATGTAAAGCTTATGCAAAGACTGGATGAACTACAGTCTTTAAAGGATAGAAACCCTTAAATATCTGAAGT
>PVIR01042387.1:0-12286 GCA_004026965.1 Petromus typicus | reverse complement strand
TTGCTGAGTTGCAGGTGACCCTGCAGAACCTAAAGAAAGTAGCTTCATATGGGGCTGAATCGATAGTGACTTTGCTCCATATGTGCGATTTCAAAAGTATAATCTGACTCATTTTCAGTAGCCTGGAAAGCTCTCATATAGGAAGAAGTCCAATCCTGGGAGATAAAACTGTGTTATAACATTATGCTCATAGGAAAGGATGATAGCAGTTGCTACCCTTTATCAAGAGCCATCTTCCTAATATTTGCATATATATACCTATTATCTTTAATCTTTATAATGATCCTCTATAGATAATATCTGTATTTTGCAGTATAGAAATAAAGAGACTAAATATTTGGGCTCACTGAAGTATTAAGTAATAAAAACAGAGAAATGTTAAGAAATGTTAAGTTTCTATGAGCAAACTTTTGTAAAAAACCAGTTATTCATTATTTTTTCAGGATTCTGTCCTTTGACAATTATAATACACACACACACACACACACACACACACACACACACATATATATATATGCATTTTCTGCATTGTTCTGTTTTAAGTAAGTATGATTTGTATTAGTTACTTTTCACTTGTTGCTGGGACAAAATACCCAACATTCAAAGTTCAAGAGGGAAAGCTGTATTTGAATTGGAATTTGGAGAGGTCTCAGTCCTTAAGTGGCTGCCTCCAAGGCAGAATGGTACAGAGGCAAGAATTCGTGGTGCCGGAAGATAGCAGAAGCAACAAGAGAGCTTAATGGCATCTTTCTGCCCCTTTTTATTCTGTCTAGACTACTTAGCGGATAGTACTCATGCCTTTTCTCCTAGAGCCCTTAGGCCTAGACCTACCGTGAATCAGTTACACACTTTAGACTCAGTCAGATCTAGAAAAGCACAAGACTTAGGGAACATCTATACACAAACCATAATGGATATGATTCCTCTGAAGAATAATTTGTATATGTATGCTTAATATTTCAGTTCACTTTATGGAATTGCTTTAAAAATGGATAGACATTAGTCCTTAATGAGTAAAGCACCAAACTTAATAGTACTAAGTTTTGGCAAGAATGAGATTAAGTTTATCTTTGGCCTTCAATTGGGAATTGTATTTTCCTCTGCACCTTACTCTTGGCTGCAATGTGTCATCCTGTTTTGTTTTGTTTAACAGATGAGTAAAAAGAAAATATCATAAAATAAGAATGATTTGCTGCAGCTACATCAGTCTCACAAGTACCTTGGTGGAACTTTAAATTTCAGCATTAGATTCAGAAGGACATTACTGTGTTGTGAAGTGCAGAGTCTCAGTAGGGGATGCCTTGGTCCTTGATCTTGAGAAATGACATTCTGAGGCTGATTTTTTTTTTTTTTGGTCAAGTTTAGAACCTTCCTTAGAATGCTGCTTTGAGAGGATTTTTCTTCCCTAATGTTTGAGTAAAAAAAATCATTTTATTTCTGCTGAAAGGAAATTATTTTCACCAGAATTCAGAGCAGAATGAAACAAAGCTTTGGCTACCATCTCTTTAGAGTGGTTTCTTTTTATTACGGTATTTTCAGACAGTCATTAAAAATAATTTTCCATATGTTAAGAAAATGTCTTCAGAGAAAATTAAAGAAAGATATCTGATTGGCCTCTTTTTTCTCCATGAGGAAGAAAATATAGCAGCAAATAAAACAAAAATTTAAACTTACTATATTCCTGACAGTGTGGTAGGTGCTTTAGTAGCTGACATTTATGTAAAATCCTCCAAGAAATCATCTTCTAAATTACAGAATTTGCCTCTTTAAGATATTATGGTTACTTCAACTATTTGTAACAAAAATATTTTAAAAAGCTCCTCCCCTGCTTCCTCTCTCTCCAAAACCAGTACATTAAATGACTTTGTTATGGTATGAGATTATTTTATAATATTGAACTGCAGGTTACCCATAGAAGTATTTTCAGGAAGCTTGGGGTATGTGTTCACCTGTATATGAATATATTTTCTAGTTTGAGATGTTTACAGTTTTTGTTCAGATATAGTTTTTAATAAAAAACTATTGAAGTTGAAAGAAATAGTTTGAACTTAAATATTCAGACTGTTATAGTTTTTATTGTTAAAATGTACATAACAAAATTTACCATTTTAAATAGTTTTTAAGTGAACACCTCTGTGACATTGAACTCATTGAAATGGTATAGACATCTCCTTCTTTCCTCTCCAGAACTTCTTCATTTTCCCCAGCTGAATGCTGCACCTATGAACATGAACCCCTCGCTCTTCCCTCTCCTTAGGCTCTGGAAACCGCCATCCCGCTGGGAGGAGTATCACCACTCTAGCTGCCCTGTGTGATTGAAATCACGTTTGTCTTTTGTGATTGACTTATTTCACTTGACTTTTGTCTTTCATATAGCTTGTATCAGAACTTCCTTTACTTTTAAGATTGAATAAGATGGTATTGTATGTACATGTCACATTTTGTTACCTATTCATCTCTTGAGAAACATTGAATTGCATCTACCTTTTGGTTTTGGGGAATAATACTGCTATGAATATGGGTGTATAAATATCTGGTTGAGAACTTGCTTTCACTTTTGAATTCATTCCTACAAGCAAGTACTGGATGACATAGTGATTTGGTTTAGTTGTTTTAAGCAACCTATTACAATTTGGCTTCTCATCAGCAATGTCTCCTCATATCCTTATACCTTTTTACACTTGCATATCTTATTTTTTTGGCTGAAAAGTGACTTAGCTAAGTTGATTACAATCATGTTTAATATGGAAGTAAGCAAGCTGTGAGGGATTTTTAATTGAGGAAAGTATGTCAGCTTCAGTAACCATATTTTATGAAATCACTTTTAATCCCTGAGTTTTCTATTTTGTTTACTTTTACATTGTTAATGATATTTTAGATAATATTGTAGAATTCTGACTCCTAGGAAAGGAAGACATATTGAATTAAGATTATTTAATCTAGAGTTTAACCTAACTATGTGTGAATAAATGTTCAGTTAATGAAACAAATATTAAATTATACCCATAGCAGAAATATTTTTGGAAATTTATGAATTATTATTAGTTATAGATGCTTATTTTGTATTGATATCATGCTCTAAGAAGGAGATTTGTTTTAGTGTGTGAAATTAGTAAGTCTAAATGTACGCTTCAAAATTTATTTCATTTATGAGAAAGGTCAACAGTTGGACTCAAATAAATTCATATCAGGAAAAAAACTCATGTGGATAAGCAATTTGATTATTAGATTGCTATGATTATTAAATATTAGATATATAGCTCTGAAATATGCAAATATACTCCATCACCTGTCAATAAAGTTCAGTAGTCAGTAATTATTTATGATGGAGTAACTTCAATTAACTTTTCTAAACTCCTGATTCTGCAGAAGGTAGATCATGATAAATGTAATACATTACCTCATAAGAAACAGTTTCTTCTGACTAATTATCATTTAACTTCTCTGGTGCTCACATTTCTACTCTTTAAAACTTTAGGTGTCGTCTCACTCATACCCAGAAATAAATTTATTCTACCCACCCACATATCCCCTCAGCATCACCACTCGATGAGGGAGGATTATTCCTTGGGCCTTGGTTTTGAAACTGACCACTTCAAAGAGAAGACAGAGGGCACCAAGTGCCAGTCCAGAGCCTTCACTTTAAAGATGCCTCCTAGTTTTATCTTTTGCCATTGTTACATACTTTCTTTGGATACCTGCAACTGTGAAAGAGAGAATGAGAGGCAGGCAGCGCAGAGCCAACTAAGCCTTTGCTACCTGAGCTTGGGCCAAATTATGAGACAGAAGGTAACCTTTCGTGTTTGCCGCTGACTCGGCAGTTTATGTGTGGCATCACTGTGGATAAACCTAATTGGTAAAGACTGATTGTGATATTTTGTACACAGCCCATGACTTCTCACTCCTGCATGAAGTAGAGAGGCCAAATTAAATGCCTCTGGCATTGGTAATCAGGAGAGAGGTGACTGAGAATCCTTACAACTTTATTTATTTTTCTTTTTTAGGGAAAATCATACTTAGCCAATGCTCTACTTTTTCAGGGAGAGTTCAAGTTACTTTACCCATGAAAACACCTCCAACCCCACCGATTGTTCTCACAGGTGTGTCCCCACCACTTGGGAGCTCCAAGCTGCCTTCAGAAACTTTATAGTGATGGCAATTTTCCCAACTATTTATAGCGAGCCGCTCTGACCCAGATCATCATGGGGAGGAGAGAGCTGTTGTTGAAGATGAAGGCTTTTAACAAGGCTTCTTTTGCTCTGGAATCTTTACAAATTAGGCCAGTTGCAACCTGACAAAAATAAAGGATAATCTGTAGTGGATAATTCTAAAACTGCAGAGATGGAGAACAGTCCCTTCAAAATGACTTCTGAAACTTAGATGAGAGGTTTTTTTCTTTTTGAAGCAAACTATAATGAGAAATACACAGTTTGAAAGTGACTGTGGTACAGGAAACCTGGGTCTGGGAATCATGGAAGGGATATTTTGGTCCCAAATGCCAGTGCAGACCAAGGAGCTGAAAGAATAGGCACTTGATTCTTTAATGTGCCTCTCAAAGTGAGGGCAGATAAATGTCACTGGTGTATATGTAATGAGGATACTGACACTCAGAGAAGACACAGAAGTGGCCAAAATTCTGCAAGCAGATATGAAAATCCAATCTCAGCTTTCTGATTCTAGTAGTCACTCTCTGTTACATCATCCTAATAAAAACTTATTCTGTGTGTGGTACTAGGGGTTGAATACAGGGCTTTTGCAACAGGTTATATCTCTGGCCACTTTTAAATATTTTATTTCTAGATACAGTCTCAGCCAGTTGTTAAGTTGACCAGGCTGGACTCAAACTTGTGGTTCTCCTGCCTCAGCTTCCCATTGCACTGGGATTAAAGCTGCTCCTGATACAGTACCAATTTCTAATTTTTTATTGGCTATCTACAAAAAGCTTTACATTATACTGTAGTACAAGATTAAAAATTATTGCATATTTAGAAACTACAGCTATGACTGGTAGCAGGAACCAGTTCTTAAGTCCTTACTTTTAGCTAAGTTATTTTAGTCTATATTATTTGTAATTACACTGTTAGAATAATATCTTTGGCTACATTTCACAGGTGAGGAAGCTGAAGGTCAGAGAAATGAAGTGATTTTGTTTTTCAGATTCATTTTGCCAGAATATAACATGAACTCTGGCTTTTAGGCAATTATGAAGATTTTTCAGATCACAGAGCTAGAAAATGTATAAAAGCAGGTAATGGACTAAATTTAGCCCTTTAGCCCACAGGCTAGTTTGCTGATTTCTGGGCCAGCGTCTTCCGGTACATATATGCATAGGTACATACATACATACATAATATGTATATATAAATATATTCAGATATATATATAAAACACATATTAAAGGTATCTGTGTATATAATATATATGCACATACATTAAATATATTTGCATCAACAAATGGGAAAAACTTCATCATGCGTGATACAGTAGGGCAATCTATATAAATTACATTTTTTTAATCATCTCAAAAGCAGTGGAAGACTAACATATTAAGAATTACACCTCTCCAGAAAAAATTCTGGTGCTTCCTCAAAGTCCTGATGAAAACTTTAGGATTTCCTTAACTTCTCTGTAGTTTTGTTTTAGCCCTATGTAATGTAGATAATAAGAACACTTTTTGAATTGAAGCCTCTAAGACCCACCTCAGGTACAATGACATGCTGGGGCAGTGGTGGCAAAACTTTTAGAGACCAAAGATCCAAATTACAGCTCAGAACCCATTTATTTATCACAAAGTACCAACACCACAATTAACCCCAAATACAAAGGTTGTAGGTTTAAAAAGAACAACTGTTCGTTATCTGAAGTTCAGCTGCTGGGCTGACATGGCTGTGTGCGGACGGAGATGCCTCCGTGTGCCTGCAGTGCTTGTGTCCCATAAGTCACCATCGCTGTGGGTACATCGCGGAAGTCAACGTACAGTCACACTCATGGCTATGGTCTACTAACAGTGGAAGGATACAAAGCAATGTCAGTACAAAGAACAGGCACCCAGGGCAAATTCAGGGGGAAACCGGGTGCAAGCTACCGGTGGTCCTCAACACATGTAGTCGTATATAGCATGCTTAAACTTCTCTGAAATGAATTGCAGTAACAACAAAGTATTTTTATTTGGGTCTGGACAGGCAGACACACTACTTGATATGGAGCACATCCCAGACATCCACAAGTAAGAAGATATTTAGCATAAACTCTAGTGTTTGTTCAAACACTGTTTATGGTTTAGATCTTAAATGTCGCCCAGAGCCTCCTGTGTTCAGATATGGGGCTTCTGGGAAGTGTTTGGATCTTGAGCCGTGTGTTGTCAGTAGGTTGATCCACTGATGAATTCTTAGCTGCATGTCTACGAAGAGTAAGGTTTGGTCGGAGGAGCTGGGTCACTCTCACGTGACCTGTAAGATTACATTCCCCTCAGTGGCTCCTTCCTTGTTCTCTGCTTCCTGACAACCATGATGGGAGCATTTCACCGTGTTGCTTTTTCTTCAGACTTGACCTGCCATGCATGAACTGAACGATGTCTCTGAAACGGTGAGACAATGTAAACCTCTCCTCCTTTAATTTTTGGTACTGTATTGGTAATTTGTAGGTGTTGAGTTTTTTTATTCCAGTAAAGAGAAAGTGACTACAACAGAGACAATAAACACTCTTCGATTCTAGCAATGGTGGCCCAAAGCAAAACCTGCAAGAAGAGGTGGATAAGAACATTGGTCAGGCTGGAGATGTTCACACTTTTCTATATATCTCCCAAAATGGGGAAGATTGGAGATAGTGTATTGGGCTTTGGTAAAGTTTGACAGAGAATGAGTCCTCAAATCTGCACACTTTGTTCTCATTTTCAGCAGATAGAACATGAAGCAAAAGGTACAAAAGATGAAAAATCTTACAAGGTCTCATATATGTCACATTCTTGTGAAGATACATTTATGTTATTAAGCATCACACACACACACACACACACACACACACACACACACACACACACACACCCCACCACCACCACCACCACCACCACCATACTGAAAGATGTCATTAGCCCCATCTTTCAAGGTATAATGATGACAAGCATGGTCTTCTAGTTATTTATTAAGTAGTATTCCTTTTTAAATAAACTTAGAAGTCTACACACAAGAGCTAGTTATCCTGAATTTTAGGATTCCTGTGAAAATGTGATCCTCAGTTTTAGGGAAAAGTTAGTATGTTTGTTTGAAATTGATAAGGAGAAGAGGCATCCTGTATGTTTTCACTGAGGGAAAGAGTTTCATCCAGGCTCTGTATAACAACCAATAGAAAAACTTTTGTTAAATATTCACTTATCTGATTTTCCTTCTGCTCAGTAAGCCGCAACATGGGCTGGTTTTACTAACAGTTCGGGTATGAAGACACTTGCACTTGGCATCAAGAAAGGATGAGAAATGGGCTCTACTTTTATGAGTGACCAAGTTATTTCTTTGTGTTATGCAGAAATCCCAGTAATTGTAATTGATTCATTAAAGGCTCAAGATGTCAGAGTTCCTCCTTTATTCTTTTGGGAGATACTGTTAATCCTCAATTTTCTGCTAATCCATTTGCTACTTTGTGGCTAATTTACATGCTAATTTTTAATATGAGGCAGGATCTCCACAGCCATCCAGAAGATATGTCTTCATATGCTGCTTTTTCTAGGCTTTAAAAGGAAAGCATTTAAAAATAGGCCTTCTACATAAAATATCACATTACATGTTAAGACAATAGAAGAAGCCTGTGGCTTCACTGTTTTGAATTATTTGCAAACTTGACATGAATATTTGAATCAATCATGAGTGTTTTCTAAAAAAACCCACATGTTCTCTTGAAAAAGCAGAAATATGATTCCTCTTTTCCATAGGGAATGAAAGAATTATCCTTTTATAATGGGATATAATTTAAGATTTCTATTAGCATGTACAATGAGTAGGTTTTCCTTTGCTAGTCAGCTAATGAGTCTCCTGAGTATAGAGGAATTGAGAACAAACTAAAACTCACCAGCTCTCTGGTAATCCAGAGCATTACTGACCAACTGTGTCATCTCCCAACCAACCATCATTACTTTTTAAAAATTCAGAGCCTTAAACCATTGCAATTTCATGTCTAAATTAAATAATATGTTTAATCTATCATGAAATTTCATGTTATTTATTATACAGAAGTTATGGCCTAGATTGCTTGTTTTCTTTTTGTATGCCTGTTTTAATTATCCAAAGCAAAAATAAATTTACTCGTTTAACAACCCAGTGACAATCACATATAACAACCCAGTTCTATCACATATAATTTAATAAAGTTTATATGCTCCTTTAGAATCTCAAATCTCTTGCTCTTTTGTATCCAGGAAATGAGGAAAACTATGATTAGAGAATGAAGAGAGTAAATGGTTTACCCAATTCTTGGGTTGTATTCTATTTGTATTGAGTTTTGGCGTGTGTATTGTTAGGTCCTGAAATCTCTTCACCACGAAACAGAACTCAACTCACATGTAATCACAAAGGTGCTTTATTAACACAGCATGCCGTGGGTCTACTGAACCAGTCAGAAAGACCCCAATGGCAGAGACTGTGCCTTTTTTATAGCAGTGCACGAACAAGTTAAGGTTACATCAGGCCACTTGGTTTTACAAAGAACTACAAGGTTAGCATGACCTTCTCTCTCAGACCTTCTCTCTCAGAACAGACTAAACACAGTAAATCAACATGTCTTTTGAGAATTAACCCTGAGCTTTGCTTTTTATCTTTTTTCCTAGCATAGTTTGTACAAAATGAAGTTAGTTTGGTTCCTTCATTTCCCCCCTCTGCTTGTCTCATATGATTATCTAATCATTTTTCTGTACATTATTCTGTTGTAACATATTGTAATTTTAACACCAACATCTGAACAGTTGACACTCTCTCTTGCACAAAGGTTACTAATTTGTTTATTATACAAGGTCCCACAGTACAGATTAATAATAAAACAAGCAATGGTCCTATTAAAGCAGAAATTAGGGTTGTTAACCAAGGAGTTTTATTAAATATGGATTCAAACTACCCCTGGGACTGCTTATATTGGATTTTTAAAATATTTATGGAGTCTTCTGGTGTCTTTTTGTCAGCCACAACTTGAGGGGATCTTTGGTTGCTCGGACACTCCATGACTTAGATTGTGCCTCAGGAGGGGCAGGCTGCACGTGGGAGTGGTGTATCTAGGCAGGGATGCCATCTGATTAGCACTAAATCTCCAGTCAGGAAGTTATGTGATTGTGGATAGGCTGCACCTGTAAAAAACTGCTTATACATGCAGCCAGAGAGCTTTACTGGTTTTAAACAAGCTCTGTAGTGACAATAAAAATTGATTCTCATCAAACTCAGATAAAATTTTGGACCAAAATTGGGGTAACAGTGGAGGAGGTCTTCCATACATTATTTCATATGGGGTTAAATTCAAAAGATAAGGAGTATTTTGTACTCTTAATAAAGCATAAGGTAAAAGCATCACTCAGTCTCTGCCAGTCTCTATGTTTAATTTGGATAACATCTCTTTCAGTGTTCTGTTCATCCTTTCTACTTGTCCTGAGCTTTGAGTATTGTAAACACAATGTGATTTCCAATCTGTCCCTAACACTACTGCTAACTTCTGTATTATTTGAGAAACAAAAGCAGGCATATTATCAGATCCCACCTGGTAAGGTAATTCATACCTGGGAAAAATTTCCCCCAGGAGTTTCTTTGCTACTACTGTGACAGTTTCATGCTTAGTCAGGAAAGCTTCTATTCATCCTAAGAAGGTATCTACAAATACTAGCAAATACTTACACACATATTTTCCTGGTTTTATTTCTGTGAAGTCTATTTCCCAATGTATTCCTGGTTTTGTTCCCTGCTTTCTTTTTTCCAAATGTATAGTTCTTCTCTTAGTATTTACCAATTGACATGTTTTACAATTAGATATAATATTATTTAATAGGGATTTCAGTCTTATAATCTTCAATTCAGATGATTTAATGAGTTGATACAACTTTTGTTCCCCCAAATGGGAGTACTTATGCAGTCTGATCAGTAAATTTCGTCCCAGCTCCTGTGGGAGATAATGTTTGCCTTTGGGTGTTAAAAACCATCGTTTTGGATTAGAAACATAGTTTTTACTAATTGCAATGTCTTTATATTTGTCGGAATAAACTGAACTTTCCGGGAGGAGTGGACTCACCGGTTTGATAGTCAGTATGTCCTCTGGGCTTCTTTTAAGAGCCACTTCTTTTGCAGCTTTATCTGCAGCATGATTACCAATACTCACAGGGTTGGATATCTTTTGATGACCTTTGCAATGCATCAGGGATACCTGCTTGGGCAACCAAAGAGCAGTTAACAAATCCAAAATTTCCTGTTTATTTTTTATGGTTTTTTCTTCAGCAGTTAGAAGTCTTCTTTCCCGATATATGGCCCCGTGCACGTGGGCAGCAGCAAATGCATATCTATTGTCAGTATAAATATTTACCTTTTTTCCTTTACTCAGTCTCAGTGCTTGGGTTAATGCAATCAGTTCTGCTTTGGGGGCAGAAGTTCCAGGTGTCAGCGCCTTTGCCCAAATGATTTCATTTTCAGTTGTTACTGCAGCTCCAGTATATCGGACCCCATCTTTCACAAAACTGGTTCTATCTGTATACCATACTTCATCTGGGTGCTTTACAGGTATATCAGACAAGTCTGGATGAACCCCTTGTAGAGTTTTTAAGATAACTTCACAATCATGTAGAGGCTGTTTTAATCAGGGGTCTGGAAGTAAAGTGGCTGGGTTCAAGGTGGTAGCAACTTGAAACTGCACTGGAGGTGGGTTGACTAGTAGAGCTTGATATTGTACTAGTCTGGCATTTGAAATCCATCTGTCTGGAGGGGACTTTAGAATTCTCTCAATTGAGTGAGGAATTATAATAACTAAATTTTGTCCAACAGTCAGCTTTTCAGCATCTTTTATCAGGGCTGCTACTGCTGCTATGATTTTCAAACATGGTGGCCATCCGACAGCTACTGGATCCAATTTTTTTAATATGCTATGGGGCATTGCCATGGGCCAAGTGTTTGAGTAAGTACTCTTTTTCTAATTCTTTTCTTTTTTCATCCACATGTAAATTAAAAGGCTTCATGATATTTGGTAAGGCTAATGTCAGGGCCTGGAGAAGTGCCTGTTTTATAGTTCTAAATGTATGGTCCATGTCAGGCATCCTTTAAGTCTGTCTTTCCCCGGGTTGCCTTATAAAGTGGTTTTACTATTTCAGCAAATCTTAGTATCCATAATCTTCAAAATCCAGCTGACCCAAGAAACTCTCTTACCTCTTTCCGGGTTGATGGTGCTGGCATCCTTAGAATAATTTCTTTCCTTTCATCTGACAGATGCCTCTGCCCTTGACTTAGGATGTATCCTAAGTGGCTGACTTCCGTCTGGCAGAGTTGCATCTTTTTCTTAGAGACACAATATCTCAGTCTCTGCAGTTCTAGGAAGAGGTCCTTGGTAGCCATCTGACGAGTGGATGAAGTACCTATTGCAATCAGCAAATCATCTACATACTGGAGTAAAGTCACATTAGGATGTTTAAGCCGGTACTCACCCAAATCTTTATGCAAATATAGTGGGAGAGTTTTTAAACCCTTGTGGGAGTCTAGTCCATGTCAACTGTCCATTGAATCCCATTTCTGGATCTGGACATTCGAAGGCAAATGATGGCTGGCTCTGTTCTGCTAGGGGTAGCTACATGTAACTGAACTGGTTTCCCCTCTGCTTTTATTGTTACTCAAGGTTCAGGGAGGGGAGCTGAACCCTGACTCTCTTACTCTTTTGTCTCTTCAAGTTTTAGAATTCTTGGCTTATTCAATCTTTTCTTTAATGGACAGTCTCTCTTCCGGTGTCCAAATCTCTTAAAGTAAGCACATTAGTCTGGTTCTAGTCTTCCTAAAGCTTTCAGACTTATCTTTTCTTTGTCCCTTTCCATGTCTTCCTGACTTATCACCTCTCTTTCTCACTATCTTCCCTAACTCTTGTCTCACTTTCTATTCCCACCTTGAGCTAATAATACTCGAGCCAAACTCTTTGCTTGTACTTCCTCTGGAGGATCTCTGTTGTTATCAACTTTTTCAGCTATTGCTACCAATGCAGTAAGTCTCTCTCCTTCAAAGCCATCTAATTTCTGCAATTTTCTCCTGATATCAGGTGCTGATTGACTAACAAAGGCCATGGCCACTGCCTTTTG
>PVIR01042386.1:0-12259 GCA_004026965.1 Petromus typicus | reverse complement strand
CTCTTGCTTTTGAGATAACAACCTGCTTTGTTGCCCGAGCTGGCCATAGGCTCCCAGGCTGAAGGGACCTTCCTGCCTCCACCTTCTTAACAGCAGGACTACACGTCGCTCTCTACTTTGTTTTAAAGATACGATTCTCAGTCAGGGGCAGTGGCACACGACTAGGATCCCAGCCTTCGGAGAGGCTGAGACAAGAGGACCACATGCTTGAGCTGAGCCCAGCCTGGGTGACTTAGCTAGTTAGTGAGACCCTGTCACAAAATTAAAACTTAGAAAAGGGCTGAGGATGCAGTGCATTGTGAGGGATCTCGGCTCAATCACCAGTACCACAAAGATAAATAAACGTACAGTTCTCACTTTACACACCAGGAAGCTGAGGTTCAGGGCTGACGTCACTGCTGACCCAATGCCAAGACGCTCCCACCTAACCGGCTCCTTCTCTTTCACCTGTGCCCAGTGGTGCACTGGCAGCGGCCGGCTGTGCTGAGGCGAGTGTGTGGTGGTGACAGCTCCATGACTCACAGCAAATCACAGGAAGAGGAGTGGAGAGGCTCAGCCGGCCTCTCATGCTCTTGGGACCCCGGCTTCCTCCAACAAGCTCCCCCTGCACAGCAGGGTCCTTAACCTCTCCACAAATAAAGGGGCTTCGGAGGCTGACAGTCCTGCCCTAGGGCTGGTCTTGAAGAGGCTGCCTCATTTTGGGGTCCATACCCTCCGTCCTCTCCCTGGCCAGTCATCCTGAAAAACTGCTCTCGACCAGGTTCTGAGCAGGCCTGGGAGTACTGCTGGTCTTCGAGGCAGGTCTGGGACCAAACTGCGCCAGAAAGGAGGTGGGAGGACGGGTTCTTCTTGGACAATAAACTGTCCTGACTGGAACCCGTTTTCCTTCACATAACTTCATGATGTGCTCTCCCCACCGGTACGGCAAAGGAGGTTCAAGTCCACAAATGGCTCACGCTCTTACCGCCAGGCCCTGAGTGCTGCGCCCTCTGATGGAAACATCTTCCCAAGTCCTCTCCATCAGTGCCACACTGTCAGCTGGCACACGTTCTTCCTTGCCAACATTTTATTTCCGTGGGAACCACAGTGTCGGCCCCGAGGAACAGAGCTTAGGTTACAGTCTGCCTGCTCTCCCATGCTGCATTCCCAGCCGAACCCACCCCTGCAGGCGTACATAGGGCTTGTTCCCTGGGTAATGCCATCTAGGAAAACTGCTTCTCGGGTGAATTCTTCCTGCTTAGTTTGTTAGAAGGTGTGGTGCTGGCACAGGCTTCCTACAGCTGGGACATGACAAGCCCTCCCGAGGAGGGAAGTCTGTTCCCTTGGTGGTCACTGAGCCATGAACAATGCCTGAAACCGCCTCCCTCCAGATTTATGAGTCAAGTATTTCCCCTTATACCAGTTTTCTTTGCAGCTGAAAACATTCCTAACTGACACATCAGTTTTAAACAGGTAACTTTCTCCAGGAAATGTTCCCTGGTTGCCAAAGACAAAACCCCGTGCCTCTCTTTTCCACTCAGAGCAGCGCATCGTCCCCGTCTCGGGCACTTTCCTCCACACTGAGACACAGTGCCAGCACCTATAAATCAGAGGGCGGGTTCATTTTGGCTCACATTCTGAGCCCACAGCCAGCCAGCTCCTCAGCAGGAAGGCGTGGCCGGTCTGCCGGAGAAAGCTGCTCAGGCCAGGACGGCCAGGAAGCAGAGGGAGAAGCCAGGGGAAGGAATGCACTCCCAGGTAGGGCCCCAGGGACCTGCTTCTTCCAACCAGACTCAGAAGGCAAACCCGTCCCCAATAGCAAACCGGCTGTAGCTCCCCGTGATCCAATCACATGCAGCAAGCCCCACCTCTAGGGGCATGAGGCTTTGAGGGGAAAGTCCAAGCCAACCAAACACCATCTTTTGAGATCTCTGAACCTACTCACTTGCCTATAGACCCCAGCTGTGAAGTAGATAGCAGGGACCCTTTGGTAGTCATCATTTTATTTTTTAGTTTTTTGAGACAGGGTCTCACTTTATAGTTCAGGCTGGCCTTGAGCTATGTAGCCCAGGGCAACCTTGAACTCACAGCAATCCTCCTGCCTCTGCTTCCCAAGTGCTGGGACTACAGACGTGAGCCACACACCTGGCATTGTGGTATCAAACTTGGACCTTGCACTTGCCAGGCAGACGTCGGAACCACTGAGCTAAATCCCCGGCCCATTTTATTATTTTTGTTTGTTTGTTTTCTTGAGACAGGGTCTCACTTTATAGTTCAGGCTGGCCCTGAGCTCAGCCTCCAACTCACATCACAGCAATCCTCCTGCCTCTGCCTCCCGAGTGTTGGGATTATAGGCGTGAGCCACCACGCCCAGCACTGTGGTATGTGGTGCTGATTGCTGCTGGGATGAGTCTCTACACCCAGTATGATATGTGGTTACCGGGGAATTGAACCTGGGTCCTTGCGCTTGCAAGACAGGCGCGGGAACCACTGAGCTAAATCCCTGGCCCCTTTATTATTTTGTTTTTGAGACAGGGTCTGGTATGTAAACCAGGCTGGCCTTGAACTCCAGGGGATTACTGGCATGTACTACCACGCCCAACTCTACCATTTTATTTTTAATTGTTTGTTGAATAAACACGTGCACCTGCAGATGGGTTGATGACTAGCACAGGTTTATTTTCTTGAGACAGCTTTTGTTGCATTGCCCAAACTAGGTTTGACTAGCAATTCTCTGCCATCTCCGAAGCAGCTGTGATTACAGGTATGCACCACCACACCTGGTGACTTGGCACAACCTTCTGAGACGAAGATAAGCTTGCAGATGGCTTAACTGACCACCCCTTAAACTCTAAGGGAGGGGCAGATGTGAGCAGCCACACGCTGGATGGGGTGTCACTCTCGCTGCCTACAAAGCCAGAGACTACTTCCTGCTCAGGTCAGTCCGCACTGCCCTGAGAACAGGTTGAGTGCTGCGGGGTGAACCCTCCTCTCTAGGTCGCACACTGGCCCCTGCACACTCACTCAGATGTTGCTCGATGTGCTCAGCTGTAAGACACTCAAGTGTCTATCTCCTTCCACAAAGAAGCAAATAAAAGTTGTAGAACCTCTTGATACTTTCTATTACACCGTGCCTTCCAGTCTGCCTATGTTTACTCATGTATAAGACATTGCCAAGTTTCATTTTGAGTCATCTAGTTTCTCCTATTTTGGGATTTTGTGTGTCACCTTTCTATTTCCTTTTGTCACTCCCAAAATCTGATCCTATCTTCCTCAGCAGGCATCTGAGCCCACACCTTAACCTGGCTGCTTTCATGCATTACTTCACTTAATCCTCGAAACAATGTCTCACTTTACACAGGAAAACAGAATACTGGCAGTCTCCATGGGTATATGGTAGCTATTTCAGACATGCCACACCGAATCCTCCCCCAAAGCTGCCATAGCAATTTGTTTCATTTTCTTGCTTGTTTGGTTTTGTTTAGTTTAGTAGTACTAGGGATCAAACCCAGGCCCTTACAGATGCTGACCAAGCCCTCTACCACTGAGCTACATCCCTAGCCCGTCACAGTAATTTCTATTCCCATTTTGTCAATGAAATAACAAGGTTCAGTGGATAACTATAAGGGGCTGTATGTATCGAACCCCAAAGCTTTTCAGAATTAGGCCAAGCCAGACAAGTGACCCAACCTTGGAATACTACCTGGGGGAGAATATCAATGGGTATAACAATTTCTTGTATATAGAGAAGATCACCACTAAGAAATGTAGGCGAGCTAGGACACAATGGCCCTGAGTCCTGGACTGGAGATGGCTAGCTCTCTGGAGAGTGGACAGGTTGAGGGGGGTAGGACACTCATGCCACACTGCCTGGTCAGACAGAAGGGACATGCCAAACCCCAGGACAGTGTTGCTGCAGGGCAGGGTGACTGGTCAAAGGGTGGCACAGGTGGCTCAGGCTTGTCTCTGAAATCACAGCAACACCACTGTAAGCAATATGTTTAATTGGATGATTTCCACGAACTATACATGAAGTTTCTAAACATCGCAATTCAGTGAAGTACAAAACATTAAGTTACAGACTGTGGAAAGAGAAGGCAGCACCAATGGTGGCACCTTCTGATCCTGGTTGTTCTAGGGGGAAGGGGTGAGGGAAGGTCTTTTTTTTCAACCAAGCCCCTCATTTCAATGTACAAAAAGAATTACTCTGATTGATATTAAATTGTATCGAAAACAAAATGGACTAGAAAGCAAACGCTACTCTATGTTGGGTGAAGAAGGTGGGAGGAGAGAATGAGTCCTTCGAAGCGGGAAGAAGACGGCGGGGCAGGCTCTGTGGCTGTGGCCCAGATGGTCACTCACGCTGCTCCATTTTCACTTTTGGCGGTCTCAGGAAGGTCCGATTTTTCTTTTCTTTCTTCCCCTTTGTATTTGCTTGGAAGTTTCGCCAGCTGTCTACTCGGCCATCTCGACTTTCCTAAGAAAGAAGAACCAAAAAAGTTTGAGGTGGGGAGACTAGGACCTGCCCTGCCATCTTCCCATGCTCCAGCCCTCGAGAGTAATCCAAGAACAGAGCAGAGCAAAGTCTGGCTCTCACTTCCAGGGGCCTCAGAGAAGGTAACGTTGTCTCTAGAAGGCAGGATGGAAGAGCGGGACATGGTCGCTAACACCACAGCAACGAAGCGCCTATTTGCACGGCCCTCTCACGTGACGTTTAACTATGTTTGTGGTTTTATTTCTGTTTCACCTTCACAGGGCTGGGGGTGGTATGCAGGCACACATATTCCTAACCTGCATAAAAGCTGAGAACCAGCCAGGCATGGTGGCCCACACCTGTAATCCTAGCACTCAGGAGACTAGGACAGGAAGATCACCATGAATGCAAGGCCAGCCTGAACTACAGTGAGATCTTGTTGAAAAAAAAAAAAAAATATATATATATATATATATATATATATAATAGATCAAAACCTATAAGCCAAGTACTGTATGCATTACCACCAGCACATCACAAATGCTAACGGCAAGGTTAAATTATTTCCTCAAAACCATACAGCTAGCCAGCAGTACAGCCACTCTTTCTACTACACTTTTTACTGCCCCCCAAAACTTGGATGGATGACCCACACACAGCTGTAGGTGAACAATCTCTTTTTCTCAGGCACACCTGGCAATGCCGCCAACCACACTCAGAAAATCCACTTGGGATCCTCACAGCCATTGCCACGGCCACGGAGTACACAGAGACTAAGGCAGCACCAGGCCCATCTCTGCAGCTCCCACTGCTCCTCACAAATCCCACCTGCCCAGTCAGTTCTGGGAATGCCCAGAAACCAAGTTTCCTTATCCCAAAATCAGAATCCTGGCCACCAGGGCAATGTACCTCAAAGTTTTTCTGCCACTCTCTTTCTCGTTTGGCTTTTTCTTGAGCTTCAATCTCTTCTTCCCTTTGCCGTTTCCTAGGAGAAAGGACATCCACAGTATTTATGTGATAATGACGGACTGTGTGGATCACAAGTTAAGGTGTGAACTTTGTCAACTAGAGGTCTCTACAGACGGCTGTCTGGAAAGGGCTCGATCCAGCTGCATGAAGGTCTCATTGTAATGCACACAGATCACAGTGTGGGAAGCAGTTCGGACAGACGGAATTATCTCTGTTACCCAAATGGACAGTTAAGCCAACGGCAGCTGATGATTTAGGCTTAGTGAGTGACAAAGCTTTGTCCACAACACAGACCACCTTATTTCAGGAGAATGAGTGTAATAGTGGAGGCTCTCGACCAAGATCTCTGAACAAAATTTAATCCTATAATAAGGACTTTGCACATAACTAGCATGAAAATCTAGTTATTATTAAACATTAATCAACGATACAAAATATACAAACCAAACCAACCTCAATATTTCTGATGACCACAAAAAAAGTCATACTTTAGACTAATAACATTTTGTAAATAAACAGAGTATACAATACTACACTCATCAAAGCTGAAGCCACAAGTCCCTCAAAAGTTCTGGCCTCTGGGCCGGGGAATTAGCTCAGTGGTTCCGGCGCCTGTCCAGCAAGCCCAAGGACCCAGGTTTCATCCCCGGTTAACCATATACAATGTTGGGTGTGGAGACTCATGCCCAGCAGCAATCAGTACCAGTACCACAGTGCTGGGCTTGGTGGCTCATGCCTGTAATCCCAGCACTCAGGAGGCAGAGGCAGGAGGATTGCTGTGATGTGAGTTGCAGGCTGAGCTCAGGGCCAGCCTGAACCACAAAGCGAGACCCTCTCTCAAAAACAAAAAAAAAAAGTTCTGGCCTCAGTTAACAATGGCCTCACTAATTATCCATTTGATTCCAGAAAGTCAGGAGGAAACACATAGCATTCTTGAATTTAAGTAAATTCCCGAAGGATAGGTCTATTCAATATTTCCCAAAAATCAAATAGGAAACTTTTTATTCTAGTGATTCAAAAGCTTGGCTGTTTCAGGTAATCATTTTAGATAGTCTCTTAAAATTTTTACCTAGCCAGGCATGGTAGCACATGCCTGTAATCTTAGGACTTGGGGAGTTAAAGCAGAAGGATCACTGTGTGTTCAAGGCCAGCTCAAACTACATAGCGAGATCCTGTCTCAAAAGAAAAGGTATGACCTAATTCCTTCACCTGGAAAAACTCCCACTGTAGCTAACTGAGGCACTTCAGATATACTTTAAGTGAAAATAGATATGTGTACCTTTCATGCATCTCTTTGGCTTCTCTCTCTTTCCTTTTAATTTCCAGCTCAGCGAAGAGTTTCATGGTCTGCTTATACACTGCTTGTTTGAACTATAAGAAAATTAAGGATAAAAGAAAAAAGAAGCAAATATTTTACCAGAAACTCAAGTTCTTATCCTTGAAGTCCAAAACAAAGGCAGATGAGAATTTGGCAAAGAAAAAAAGATTCCTGAGAGGATCACTTAATGATACTGCTTCTTTCGGGAGGTAAATACCACAGACACCTAATAACATCTTTCTTATTTGTCATCTTTATTTTTTTGGTAGTACTGGAGATAATTCCTATAACCTTCACAGTGAGCCACCCACCATATATTTTTCATTTTAAGAAAGGTCCTTACAGGGCAGGCATTTAGTTCTAGTGTTACCGCAAGGGCCTAAACACATGGGCCCCAGTTTGATCTCTGGTACTGCAAAAAAAAAAAAAAGACAAGTCCTTACTAAGTTGCTACGATGTCTGGGCAGAATTCAAATCTGCACCAGGTGTGATGGCACACACACACACTTATCATCCCAGCACTCAGGAGGGGCAAGAGGATCTGTCTTAGACTTGTAAGGGCCAGCCTAGGACACATAGTGGGTTCAAGGCCAGTCTGAACACATAGTGAGACACCGTCTCAAAAAATTAAACCAATGACTAGGCATGGTGGCTCACATTTGTAATTCCGGCACTCGGGAGGCAGAGGCAGGAGGATCACTTTGAGTTCAAGGATAGCTTGGGCTACATAGTGAGTTGAGGGTGATCATGAACAATAAAGCGAGACCCTGTCTCAAAAAAATTTAACAAAACATGGGCCGGGGAGTTAGCTCAGTGGTTCCGGCGCCTGTCTCGCAAGCGCAAGGACCCGGTTCGATTCCCCGGTAACCACATAACAATACTGGGTGTGGACCCAGCAGCAACCAGTACCACATACCACAGTGCCGGGCGTGGTGGCTCACGCCTGTAATCCCAGCACTCGGGAGGCAGAGGCAGGAGGATTGTGATGTGAGTTTGAGGCTGAGCTGAGGGCCAGCCTGAACCACAAAGCGAGACCCTGTGTCAAAAAACCTAAAAAAAAATAAATAAATAAAAAAAATTTAACAAAACAAAAAACAAACATGATTTTTCCGGACTCATCCTCTCAGAGTGCTGGAACTAAAGGCATGTAACCATAACGCCTAGCTTCAAGAGTTCTTAAATCTAGCACTCAAGAGGCTGAAAGAGGGCTGGGGACATAGCTCAGTGGTTCCAGCGCCTGTCTTGCAAGTGCAAGGCCCCAGGTTCGATCCCTGGTAACCACATAACAATACTAGGCGTGGAAACTCACCCCAGCAGCAATCAATACCACACACCACAGTGCCGGGCATGGTGGCTCACACCTGTAATCCCAGCACTCGGGAGGCAGAGGCAGGAGGATTGCTGTAATGTGAGTTTGAGGCTGAGCTCAGGGCCAGCCTGAACTACAAAGCGAGACCCTGTCTCAAAAAAAAAAAAAAAAAAAAAAAAAGGAAAGAAAGAAAGAAAGAGGCTGAAACAGAAGAATTACAAGTCTAAGGAGGTCAGCTTGGACTACACAGAAGACTCAGTTCCAAAAAAAAACCAGAAAAAACCAAGATTATGTTTGTGGTTTATCTTTAGAATTTGTTCTACCCAATATGATGTATTTTAAATATATGTGAAAGTACAGAAAATAATGCATCACACAGATTAAATAAGGCCTACATCCTAAAATTAGAGTCAAGGAGCCAAGACAGATGTATGGCAAAAAGGGGAAACAAGGAGTTCCAAACTTTCTGCCACTTCTTTTTAATACCATCACCTGCCGGCACTGCTCAGTGAGATGCTGACAAACTCATCCCTAAGCAGGATAACGTCAAATGGGGGAGGAGACTCTATAATGAGTATTTTAGTATTTTTAAACGCTACAAACTCTCTAGGATAGACAGATACTTGTAATTTGCACTTTTTTGTATCTTCCCACTACTTCTAAATTTTCTATCACTATTTCATAATCAGGAAAACACAGTTAAAAAAGTTAGGACCATGTGCCTGCCTGTGACCCCAGCTCCCCTTCGGGAGGCTGAGGCTGGAGCACCATAAGCTCTGGAGTTAGTAGCCAGCCTGGCACAGAACCAGACATATACCAAGGGAAAGGCAGATTTCTAAGTTCAGAAAGGACTAAAACTAAACTAAACTAAAGGGGAAGAAAAATAGGACCAAGGAAAAAACTGGAACAGCAAACGTCCAACACGTGGCTAGCAGAAAACATGACTTGATGGCTCTCGGGCAGCACTGCCACGCAGAAGGTAGGACTATTTGTTATTGGCAGAATAGCGAAGCAAGAAGCTGCAAAGAAATCTCATCAGCAAGACAGCTTTTCCTCCATAAATCTTGTTAAAAAAACAAAACAAAACAAAAAACACAAGTACATGATGAAATTTAAGATGAATTTAAATTTTTCATTCTAGGCCAGTGCCCACAAAAGAAACCCCTTAGCAGTGCTCTCCGTTTCCTCTGTGACACACCCAGAGGGGCACAAGTACCAGGGCCAGCAGACAGCCAAGAGTAGGCTGTACCCTTCCCACAGCTTTCTACACTACTTGCAATTACTATGGCCGTACATGATTTAAATGCCACAGACACTAATAAATGTGCTTCTGAACGTAAATGTGCGTTTCCTTGATAGATGAGCTTCAAAATAATATTTATCTAAAATTCTACTCTTGGACTGCTTCACAAGTCCCAAAGTTTCCAATGTATTTCAAAAAAATTAAAAGTAGAAACTTATAGACAGCACTGTGTATGTGTGGCTTATAGAACAGTCAATAGTGAACTCTATTCAGCAGATGTATACTCAACAGAAAACAGCCAAACAAACAGCATGAGAAAAAGGATGAAAGAGAAAAAAAAATGGTGACTGAACACTCGATTCCGTGTTTTAAGTTAAAACACAGAATGTCTACAACATGTGTCCATCTCTCAGGCCTTTCGCAGCAGTGGGCCCACTCACACAAAACACAGTGGTTTTTCCCATCTTTGACTCACCAGCTCGGGATCATCCTCTTCTACATTTGTAGGTTTTCCTTCCTTCTTTAATTGTTTTTTTCGTTCTTTCACCTAAAAAGAATATTTTTCATCAAAAGATGAGCACTCATACCTTGAGAATATCCACTGAGCTGTACATCTATGACAGCTGCACTTTTCTGCAGGCAGAGGTGTAACAAAAAGTTTGCAGAAAGTAAAGATGAGCTCTCCCAACCCCACTGAAAAGAAACCCTGTGATACAACCCAAAACGGTGGGATTTTCAGTCCTTCCTCTAACCTTGTCTAAAATCCAATCTACCAGGAGGATGAAAGGGAGCTGGGGGAGGTGTCCCCAACTCATCAGACCGAGCCAGATCCAAACAGCCTTAGAAACAATCAAGAATTACCTTCTCAAATTATACACAGTTACAGGGGAGAAAAGTCAAGTTCTAGAAAAAGCTACAAAATCTATAGCAACACATTAAATGTAAATAGCATTTTTCTAGCATTCCTACCACTGCATTCTTGATTATTCAGTAACTTCCTGAAACCAGTAATTTTCACATCACAGATATTTTGCTGCTCTGACCACCACTGAGAGCAAATACTTAAAAATACATATACCTATTCACACAAGATTGACAACACTCCATTAAATAACGTATTACAACATCAAAAAGACAAGTGCCTTCTAAGCTCACAAAGGCCCTGCTGCCACCCTGTGGTCAGGAAGTCCAAAGGATGACTTCTTTAGAGGCAACACATACAGGAAGGGTAACTACCACAAAGACGTAAGGAGAAATTTGTGCACTTTTTAATTTCTCAGAACTGAGCCTTCATTCAAGTGCCACCTCCAACACATGACTAGCAAGGCAGAGCTACAACCTTCCATGGCCTCTTTTTACTAATCTCCATCTAAATTGCATTTACTACTGTTTCTAAAGTTCTTTTCAGAATCCAAAGTTTTAAAAGGTCACATCCACATTCACTTGCCTTTGAAACAGCTTTTATAAATGAACTTAAGATTTTTTGTTCTAGCAAATAAAAACATTTTTTTAAAAAACCTTCCTTTCCTCAAGCAAGCCATTTCCTACCACATTGGAAATTTATGTAATACCTCCAAGAGCAAAAGCCAAAATTACCAGGTATGATTTTCTTTCACCTGAAAGAAATTTATTTTTATAAACATGCACTTTTAAAATTCTTTTTAAAAAATTTTACTCAACTCCCCTTAGCAGCCATCCGCAAGCCTACGTTCTAGACTTCTCACAGAGACAAAAATGAAGAGTCAAGCCATGGCCACCAGTCCTTCCACTATTCCACTCCGTGAAGAAAGGGGGCAACATGACAAGAGGGTAAGAACAGCCTCTGTCCACAACACACGACCAGTAGAAAAAGTAGGGAGTAGAACCATGTCCTGGGCCTTCCTCATCTGAGCTGTCCCTCTGGGGTAATTTCAGCTTTAGGCACACATTACTTGTGATCACCACACGGACATGGTGTTCACAGAAGTAGTCACAAGTCATGCCAGTGGGCACTACTAGCTTACATTGACCCTCCTACCAGGTGCCCAAGGCTTGCTGATACTTCCTTAAACACAGCAGCACTATAAATACTTACAGTGTGTTCCACGTATTCTTTTCCTGCCTGAATTACATCGAGGGCCCTCTTCTTTTGTTCCTGATCCAGTAGCAACTTGTAAGCTTTGTCCACAGCTAATGCAAAACATTGAAATTAACTGTTTCTGCAAACACTCCTAAAAGTCTGAACTATACTCAGGCAGTGCAAATGGACTTGTGCTCTCTAAATTATTTACTATTTCAAACTAATTTTTAAAAAAACATAAAATACAGCAATGACCTTGAAAGCATTGGGGAAAATTAAACACACATTCAAGGCTGAACACAACACATCCACATTTAACTCAGTAATAAAATATTTCCTAATTTATGCTCAAAAAAAATGATATCATGTAGTAATACTCCTTGTGAGCCCATAAATATATAACAAAGTCATTTTTTTAAAAACAGTTTTGAGAAGATTAAGGCCAAGGCTCTGCACATGCTAGGCAAGAGTTCTACAACTGAGCTACACCCCCAGCACCCAAGGTTGACTTTTGAAACAATAGCCTCTTTTTACGAAACCTACAGCTTCTTCACGACCAGAAGACAACACTCTTTCTTTTCTTGATCTAAGACAAGGAACAGTGAATCCCTAGTACTGACAAGGTATTATTCAGAAGCAGGTGAATTTACAAATACCTTCAAAAGCCTTTTGTGCTCTGTCAGCATCGTCTTGGTTCTTGTCAGGATGCACCAATATGGACAACTACAATCAGAGAAAAATCAGAGTTGTCAAAAAGAGACACATTTAGTAATTCATGGGCTGCACTGTAACCCTTTTCAACCAAAAGCTCTAAGGTACTATGGCCAAAAAAGACTAAAGACAGCATTTTTTAAGAATACTAAATGTTGCTGGCCATCATGGCACACACCTGTGATTCCAGCACTTGG